>LOEQ01009048.1:0-14968 GCA_001685075.1 Bramus lutescens | reverse complement strand
TATTTCTGGGTATAAGCTAGCCATGCGGGAGCCGGGCAGGACGAAAAGCAGGCCCGTGCTGCCCTCATCACTGCATACATCTTATGAAGAAAAGGACCCATGACAAAATGCATTGTCTTGACAAGGAGGTGTCTTCCTCTGAATGGCCCGAATAAGTCAACAGAATCTGTTACATATCTGTGGGTAACCCAGGAAAAGAGGCCGGCAAATTTCATCTTTCTTGACCATATAGCAACATGTTTATAGTTCACTGTTAGTTTATAGAGCAGCTTGTGACAAGATATTGAAAATTGTAGTTAGAAAAGTATATTTGGTGTCTCCTTTCTAAATTGTAACAATCCATGGTTCTGAGTAAGATGAGAAACTAACTGTAAACTGTGCAATATAAATGTTCTATTTTGTAATCACAGCTTATATATCTAAAATCCTCCAGGACATTCCAGTTGATGATATGGAGAAAGTACATTATTATTTGTTTAAATTGTTATGTGGCAAAATGTATTTGCTCTAAGAAATAGGTATTATCTTGACAGTAAAATGTGCTTTTAGGTTCTAAAACAGAGCTAAGACTTATCTAAAAAATAGTCTATTCTACTAAAAGCTGCTTAAAATGTGACTGGAGAGAAAAATCTTAAATATGCACACATGCACACATATGGATACACATACAAAAGCACACAAACACACACGTACACATGTACTTACATACACATGCACACACACACACTTTTGAAACACTACCTTAAAAAAGAGAAAGAAAAGAAAATCACTAATATTTGAATTTATTCATAGTGAATAGATAAAAGGGCTACATAATTCCATTATCTATCACAAATTAAGTAATAGTAACGCATAAAAAATAATGTTTTGCATTAACTATGTGTCTTTTTCTTTGTAATGACAACACGGTTTTACATTAGAATATTTTAAAGGGAGATAATAAAGAAGATACAAAGATAAAAATACTAAGCCTCTACAAATACAACCTTTATATGTAATTTTGTGTTTTGAAACAGGATCTCACTCTGCGCTCTTTCTGGCCAATAATTGACTCAGATATATGACCTTCCTGCACCCACCTGTTCCGAGATCCTAGGCGTAAATTTTATTTTAGTTATAGATATAGTTTAGTATCTATAACTAAAATAAAGAATTTATAAACAACTTGTATTGATGCTTTTTTACATACTCCTTTTGAATTCTCATTTGTATGAGATAGAATGTGGAAAAGCAGAAATACTGTTAACAGTTCTTTCCTGTTATTGCTGTACTCAATCCATTTCATTGGATAAGACTACTCAAGAATTAAATCAATTTGTAGTTACTGCTGTCCACTATGCTTTTCTAACAATATTCAGGGTTAGAAAAAGTGGCCAAGGCTCCCAGTCCTCTGGGGATTTCAATTTAAGTAGAAGGAGATATACCATCATATTTATGAGTTTTGCTTATTGGTCTTAATCTCTCTCTTTCTCTCTCTTTCTCTGTGTGTGCGCGTGCACACACGCGCATGCATGCATGCGGGAATTTAGATGCTTCTGCTACTACTTGTGATACTTGATAATATAGTGGTAAGAGTTTTGAAAATTCTAAAATAGTGCAAGAGAACAGAAAGTTGAAAGAAGGTACAGAAAAGTTACTACATAGAGTTAGCCAGTCAGGAAAGCCTTCCTATCAATGAAATAGTCACAAAGACTTAAAAACAAGTTCATATCATATATACTTAAAAGAGCATAGAAGCCTTTGTGCAAATAATGAGTAAGGACAAAGATGATAGGAAACATGATGAACAGTTTGCTGACCACTCAAGGATTTTGACTTTCACTAAGTGAGATGCTTTGCAACTGCATATTTTAGAAAGAGTGGAGGCATGCTATCACATATAATCACCAAAGTTTATCTCATATGCTATATCAAGAACAAATGGTACACAAATGTGGATGAAAGGGATTAGACAATGGAAGAAAACTAATTAAACTCTGCAGGTCACAAACAAATAGAAGGCTTGAAAGTAGGGGGCAGACTTGTTGGGAATAAAGGTTTCGTTGGGAGAAAGAAAGGCTGAGAGAGGACAATGTAAGGTCAGATGATGAAAATTCGTTTATGGTTATATGAAACACCAAACAATAGCTTTAAGAATATTAAACAAAGTAATCAGAAAGAATATGGTTCCTGTAAGCCATGTGAACAAAGCTGAGGTCTTAAACCCAGAGTGGTGACTAAAACTGTGAAAGATTGTTCCCAAGAATGATCTAAAGGTCTAGAAAGGGGGAGATTAAGTTTGTTAGGTCTGTTTTGTAAGAGAGTATAGATGTGGCCTAGACAGACAAGTTGACAGTTCAATAAAAATCTCAAATTAAAAGTGTAAATGTAACAATAATTGCCTGATAATCAAATGAGTGAATACGACAGAGGGATGGAGTTAAGGATGTTGTTCTAGAAACCATGAAACACTTAGGCTGCAGATCAGGTGGAAAGCTGGCAAAGGGGACTGACAGATGTAGCAGGACAGGAGGAGAGTTTGGTGAGCTACAAGCTGAAAGGGTGAACTATTTCAGGGAGAATGATTTGATGAAGTCTTTCTTATGCTAGATAACTTGATTTCCTAGTCTGAAAATCATTGATAAGATGATCAAATGTGCAAGTTGCCTGGGACAGATCGTCCTTATGTCCAGCGCCTCAGTGTGATAGAATTTCCCTGTCGAAAGTTCTCTAAATTTTGGGATATGTGACATGGTTGACCAAGGCATCCCACAATCTGTAAAAATAGATTTATGGGGTGCTGTGGCAAAAGTATAATACAAGTGAGATTAAAGGCAAACGAAGTGGAAACAGGTGGACTGGAGCAAATTTGTGTGACTCAGATTCAAACAAAGCAGAAATGAATAATGAACAGAGCATTTCATCAATACGAGGCTAGTGTTGTTATTGATTCATAATTTTAAAGAATTAATAACATTTTTGCTGGACTTGGAAGAGGGAACTGATAAAGAAGGAGAAAAGGAGCGTGCCGGGGGGCGGGGAGAATGCAGAGACAAAAAAGAAGCCTGTAAGGCATGAGTAGAGCATGTTCTGCTCTCAGGCATGTTCTCAGCTCAGAACAGAAAAATGAGCCCAGCTTAAATGGTGAAGAAAGAGAGCACACAGATGCAGGTGAACGAGGGCTGATGTGATGCTGTACTAAAGGTGCTTATTCGTTCTTCTACTTTTCTCTTTTTAGAGGGGAGAGCTGAGGAAGATTGCTAACACCCTGGTAATACAAAGAGCAAGTCTGAAACCAACAATCAGTAAGAGGAGAGAAAGTGGAGAAAAACAGAAAGATGGGGACCTAACAATGAAAGCTCATTTAAGATTAATAATCAGATAAATGAAAACTCAGTATGTAAATGTATTATTCTCTAGCAAATTCAAAACTGAAAAAGTAACAAAAATGTTAGCAATCATGAATTCGAACTGGCGTGACACCAGAATTGTCTGAAATCTTTACTTTTGCTGCATTTAGGTTTAGTCAAAATTGGATTCTTGATTGACAAATTAGAATGAAAGCACTATGGAAAACACTACAAGAACACGATCATAATGAAGAGTCACAGAGTTTAAACCATCTAAGGAAAAGAATGAATGGGTAGTCCATTGTTATTCTTCTTATTGGGGTAATAGAATTGATGTAATAAAACATTTGAACTGGAAATTTCAGAAGTATCAGAAAGAAATGTGTGCATAACGTTGCAGTTATTTTGGCTGTTGAATGGTTCTGTGGGGGGAAAGTTGCCAAGCCTGAGGATCTGAGGTCAATCCCTGGTGTCCACAAGGTAGAAAGAGAGAAGAAACTTCTATAAGCTTTATTTTGACCAACACAGAGAGTGGGCAGGGGCAAAGAAACAGAGAGAAGGGAAGAAAAAATATTAAAATTATAAATATAGAATAACTTTAGTTATCAGTTTTATATTGTCTAGAGCCTAGAAACTGTGTAGGACTAGAAGTCTATGGGAAATAAGTTCCCAGGGTCTGCTGAAAATTGTACATTGGATGGTAGATAACTGACATATATTGCAATGTATAAGCTAGTGGTATAATTCAAAGGTAAAAATGATTGGTCAAGAAATAAAGAAGACAATCTGAAAATAGGAAGAATAAGGGGGTATCTCTTCCACTTTCAGCACAAATGTATGAGGGATATGAGAGAAGGATGTTTCACTGTCTCGTGTATGCTATAGAGGGCTTCTAGATTACATCAATCAGTGAACGTTCGAGTTTACATTCAATCGCAAGCACACAGAATTCTTATGATTATGAGGAATTCACTGAACAATAATGATTGCTTTTGTATAGTTCAGTAAAGATGTTGAAAGAATTCAAGAAAGTATAGTGCTATTGAGACTTGAGAAGTAGAGGTGTTAGGTAGATGATTAAGTGCTTTTGGACAAATCTACATTATAAACTACCATCCAGGTCACTAACTACACTATGACATCATCATAAAGAATGACTAGTTGACCATATTGATGATATCATCATAATCATAATGGATGACAAGGATCTATTTTATTGAATGCACAGAAAGTAATTTCATTAGTTAATTCACCAACCAGCCATTAAGTGCCAAACAGGTGTTAGTCATTATGCTAAGTGCTAGATATAGAGCAAAGGTCAACACATCAAATATGGTCTCTGCCTTTCCCAAGTTCAAATACAATAGAAAGAAAGAAATTGAACATGGAATGAAAAAGGGTATCCATGCCTAAATCTCTCTGGTTGCCTAAGATTGGAAGGATGGGATAGAATGGTGTTAAATTAAAAAAAAAAAACAGTAAGGTTTATTAGTTCAACAGTCTACAGTAGTGATATATTGATTGATAAAATACATTTTATTTGGGAGAAACCCTGTATTGTACAATAGAGGTTGGGAGGACAGTTTTGAGGGACTTTATTTATTTGTCATACTTGTCCTTTAACTTTTACTAATTTTGTTCTCATTTATTAATGTTATGACTTCCGTATTATGTTTTGGTACATTAAAATAGATTTATTTTCTTTATTTTTGACATAATAGTTATGACTGAATTTTTCTATCATTCTTTTTGGTTAATGAAATATTAAATGAATAGTTAGAAATCATTTCTTATTGGTCTTGGTTCTTCATTCTTTTCTTCCTGTTTGTTAATATACTCACCCCTCCTACCCACCCACCCATCCTTCCATAATACACAACTACAGAAAAGAACATAGCAAAGACCTATTATATAAACCAACCACCAAGTAGGTTTGTAGCTAGACCAGACAATTTCTGGGATGTGTTGTTGTAAATAAGGGAAGAAATAATTCTTCCCTGACGTGTTAAAGGAATGCTTGGAATATATCTCCAGAAGTGGCTGTGACAGACCTTAGCTTCCTGTAACGTAAGTGGAGTTTTAAAGTGAGTGGTCCTGAGTGAGGTGGGGTTAGAATTCATAAAACTGTCCCCAAAGGACATCAAGGTGTAAATGGTAGTTATTAGTTCATATACAATTTATCACTCTTGATTTTGGCAGTTTCATTCTATTTGCACTTTTGGAAATGCAATATCCTTCATTTCCATATAGTAGACAGCATTTCATTCTTGTTCTTTTTTATACAGAATCAAGAAATTTATGCTTTGGAGCCATGCATGTGCAATTTTCATCCAAAAAACAAGGCATTTCCCACATTTCAAACCATAGTCAATAAAATCTACATAAAAGCCTCAGTGCTTGATTAAGCATTGCCATTAATATTTTACCGAAAGAGACTTTGCAATGTCCTTTCTATCCTTGAGTTCATTAAGGCCTCAGAGATGCATCACAGATTCAATATCTGTTTTCACGTTAGACTTTACATCTATGAATCTCAAAGATGAAAAAAAAGTTTTAATGCCTTTTAGGTCAGGGTGCTTTTTGCACTTACAGTTTATGTAAATGACCTTCTTCATCCACTTGACTTTCACTTGAAATTTATTACCTGAACTTGCAAGATTTAAATTCCACATTATTCCTTTCTTATTGAAGGAATATATCAATATAAACCCACCCAAATCATAAACACAATTCCATGTCATTATAAACTCAATATATCTGTAGACACTTACCCCGTTCATGACCTGGAATGTTACCACCACAGTGCATGGTCAGTTTTTCTTTAGCATGAATAAACAATCTTAAATACCTACCATTTTCCCCCTTGATAATACACAATTTGTATATGATTAAAATTGCTTCAGTCTATCCCTCCACTTAGGTCTTAGAGAATAGCATTTTGAAATTTTAACGTTAGGGCAAACCACACATTTCTATTTCATATAAGATCCTACTTGTAACTCCAAACATTAGGCAACTGGATTACTTTTTTAAGAGGTATAAAATTCACTATCACTGTATTTTCAAGTAGAAATATATCAAATCATGAGGCAGTTCATCTGTGAGCTCATACTTGTCTTGATAATATCTGGTACACAATTCTAATATAATTTTGAACACCAGGTAAATACTGGAGTTGGCTTATAATAGTACTTACATAGAAATTTATATGAGTTTGAAATTTAAAATGAAGCTGTAATTCATGTGCAGCTCAATTCTGTGTTCTTTGGCAGATCCTAGGTAGAGACTGTGTTATTTGGAGATGACTACAGGCCCAGCACATTTATCTCGTCATCTCACATATCCTCCTTTATAAATACTTAAACATATCCACAGGTAAATTTACATTTATATTATACAATAATGTTTCTACATTGCCTGCTGACAATAGTTGAAGCTTTAGTTCAACTGTCTTCCAGACAGGGACCAACTAACAGAGGCTAAGTGTGTTTGTGTGCTTGGTTAGCTACTGTATTTAGTTTATACCATTACCTTCTTTAACCTCAAAAAAAAATCTCTGAAATGAAAAATGTTCCATACAGAGCTAGAGATTCTTTACCTTTGCATTCTCCCTTTTAGTTGTTAGCACTTATTCTTTCGAAGCCTTTCTCTATAATTTCTACATGAATTTTTATAACTTCCCCATAAATGTGTATTTCAATAAACTATGAATATTATTGATGATTCATTATATGCTTTTGAAACTTATTTTGTTCTTAAATTTTATAGTCGTATTATAGTGTTCCTATTACATTTCACAGGAATAAACAATTTATCAGGTGGGTGAATCTTTCACTTCCTTGTAATGAAGAAACTGTTTTCTTTCTCTATTATTTCTGCTATTTCTATTTCTCTATGAATATAACAATGCCGTAATAAATACCCATTTGCTAATTAACTTGTACACAGAAAAGTTTATTTCGGGTAGACTTCAGAATCATTGACTTTAGATTTATTCAGAATTCCAAATCATTCTTTAGATTTCTTTAAATAACTTCACACAAAATAACAATACCCAAGAGGCCCAGGCCCGTAGGTTTCTATTGTCTCTTCATTAACGTTTTGATTATGGTATTCACTAAATTTTGGTAGTTTATTTTAAAAGTCATTATTACTTAATAATTGCTGTGTTGCAATTTTCTGAGATAAAACTGCCCATTGTGGAAGAAAGCTCCTTAAGAAATGGTATGTTCTAAAGGGAGTTAAAACATTCTGTCCTGCTAGAAGCTCCTTAAGAAGTTTTTTGTTTTTTCAACAAAAACAAACTCACAACAGTTACCACAGTTCCTGATAATGACTGGATTCAAGAGCCTCCTCCTTCTCCACGCATTTGTAAGTAGCAAGAACTTCTGAGCTTCTGAGTGACACTGTCAGACAAGCTGAACTCTTTTGTAGCGGTTCATACCACTTGAGCTGCTCTAAAGAAGTTCCCAACGTGTTGAACTGCCTACAATATATGGAAAGAGCTCCAAGATGCCAACTTGTGTGTGAGCTGTCAGCCATTCACCCATCCTGGGGTGGGGTCTTCCAGATGCAGCTGCCTTCCATCTGTTTCTGCTCCTTTAAGTGAGCCCTTGCCCGCTACTCTGTAACTGCACCCTGTAGATCTTACTGATTCACCAAGATGAACTTTGTGGCTACCTTTACTTTGGTCTGTGTTCAGTTCAGTGAGTAGACAGACATTTGTTCCTAGTTCTCAAGAAATAGTTATACAAAAATGTTCCAACAATCTAAACATTTATCTAACAATGCTCATTTTCATAGTATAATTTTTAATCATTAATAAAACTGAGAAACATGTGAAAATAAATCTTTGGAAATATCTCTGAGTAATAGGAAAGTTATTTAGCAATAAAATCATGAGTTGAATGAAAAAGCTTGGAGGTAAAGAATGAATGTTTGATAATTAATTTTTAAAAATTTGACTAATTTTATTTTAGTTTGCAACTAAAAATTCTAAAAGATAATGAGAAATAAAATCATTCTTCATTTAAAAATTTTTCAAACGCATATTTAAAAATAATAAATAATAGCCAGGCGGTGGTGGGGCATACCTTAATCCCAGCACTGGGGAGACAGAGGTAGGCAGATCTCTGTGAGTTTGAGGCCAGCCTGGTCTACAATGAGCTAGTTCTGGGACAAGCTCCAACACTACAAGAAACCCTGTCTTCAAAAACCAAAATAAATAAATAACTCTCACTGCAAAACACTGATTTCTCATCAGAGGTTACATATAAAAACATGAGAAGCATTAACTACATCATATTTAAAACTTTTTAAAATTGTTTTACTTGACAAATACTATATTGATTTGGGTGTCTGTGACAAATCTGATATTTCCCGAATTACAGATTAATTTAACTAGTATATTTTAAATTTTGAAATTTTATTTTCACTGATTTCTTTTTTCAAATCAATATATAGTTTTCCTGATGAACTGCAAACATAAAAACATTAATATAATTTCTAGTTAGGAAATATTTATAAGACTGAGCTTGACTCAATTTTGATAGATATTTCATATTCCTTTTCCATTTTTGTTTTCAGTTTTTGTTGTTTTTGTTTTGAATTGTACTTATCTCTCTTTCAAATTTCCTTGAAATGTGTTTAATTTGCTTTGGAATTTGGAATCTTTTTTTCAATAAATTTATAATTGTTATCACTACTCTAATCAAGTAAACATGAGATCTGTTTTCCTTTGTCTTTACTGTGTTAGGTACTTAAGCAGTTGTTAAGAAATTAATTCTCAAATTGGATTTACATCTTTGAAATAGTGAAGTTTCCTTAACATTTATAACCTGATTTGTTTTAATTGTTTATTACTGTTAGCATAACATTTTTTAAAGATGGCATAATAACACTTAGCTTATTGGTTTACTACTTAGATTAATGTTGAATTTAACATGATTTCTGAGTTTAGAATACTGTCTGTTCCAGTAACAGTAATTCTTAGATAAGTATTGATTGAAATAACCATTATTGTGAAATAGAAATACCCAGCACTACAAAGACATTTAAGCAAATATTAGAGTAGCAAGCACAGTAATATAACAACTAGCCTGACACAGAAATACCTTTTTAAATCAACACTTGATTAATAGATAAAAAAGTTACTATGTGGATTTCCTGAATAGTGAGTGAGATAGCTCTGGCTTCCAGTATGCCCACTGGCTAACAAGGGCACTGTCACTTGAAAGGAGTGACAGCAAGGTAATCCTGAGTTTACCCAGACTCAAAATTATGCTTTTAAATACTTTAAAGGGTGTGGTAGTGTACTACGATTAATTAAAATTCTGTTGTTAAAAAAAGTAAGCAGAGGATTTGGAAAAGTATGAATGAAAGAACCCACTCTATGGGCAACTTCCTAGACCAACTAGCTTCCAATTCACAGGGGTGTTATCATTGTTGATTTCTACCTGTCTTCACAGTAGATGTCCTATAACGACTACTGGTTAACTTGGAAAAATGATGACAATATCCACTCTTATACTCAAATTACAGATCTAAGGATAGGGAATCTAATCCAACCACAGGATAATTTTGCAGAAAGCCATATCTCTGTAACACACATGACACACAGAAGTTGTAGTTACTTTAAGATGACTGCATAGATCATGGAGAGAGGAAGGGCATCTGAAGTTCAACTAACTAAGGTACTATTGACAGTTGATCTGTGATAAATGAGGAGGAGAATCTTTGTTTTATTGAAAGGGGTAGACATTAGTTGATTGCCCCAGGCCACAGCAGGTGTACCCCACATTCAGGCACATAGTAAGCAGCACTAATTAGATTCAGTGGATTATTAAAATGATGTTGGAGGGAGATATGTTTGAGGACTGGGTGATGTTTGAAAGTAGAGAGTTGGAGCTGTAGGGGGTATAATCCATATATACTTTAAACATGTATGACATTTTCCAAAGGATAAAAACTTCATTAAATTTGAATAAGATCTGTATATTTTCTTTTTAGTGTTGTCTTTTCAATTTCACAGTATTCATTTAACTTGCTTAAATTATATAGGCTATTTTGTTTTGAAATTTACCACAAGTATTTTGTTTGCCTTTTCCCATGAGGCATGATTTATGCATTGAATTTAAGCATGATTAATAAAACCTCAGGGACAGATATTAGGGTTCAACTTGAAGATCTGAAAAGCAAAGCAGCCAGCCACTGATTCTTACCTTGACCTCAGTCTGAAATTAATCATGCTTCATTGAATCAGCCATATAGATAATTTAATGTTTATTCTTAATGATAATGATAGTTTAAAAACACTGCTTTGTGAGAAGCATAGATATTTGCCTCCTCTGGTTCTGATGGTCATTGCTTCGATGGTGATGAGCAGATGGTGAGTTGAGTCTCATAAGCTATTTGACATTGACATTGTGCTCTTTTCTTTTTTTATTTTTGACTTACTTCAATCTCAATATCACTTAACCTTCTGTTTTTCAAAATGATACATATTGCCAATAACTTTATTAGCTAAATTCCACCTGCTTTAAAAATTGTATCAACAAAATGTTAGCAATCAGGGATAAAACACTGGAAGTACATGTATCATACAAATTCACAGTAATCATGGGCCCAAATTAACTCATCAACAATGGACCAAAGAATGAATAGAAAAAGAGCACAGAAAACTAAGCAAAAGAAAACAAGCATACAAAATATCAAGGTAAAATTTGGGGGTAGGTAGTCTAGTTATTTTTAAAACATTATTATTGCTATAGTTTTGTTCTCTATAAGAAATTAATTACTTCTATTGTTATATACAAAAATTCCTTTGTATTAGTTATTTCAAACTTTGAAAAATATAGCTCCCAATCATAAAATAGAAAATTAAATGTCTACTTTTGGGTCCTTGGCCTTGGTGAAGGGTGATCTATTTCTCCAAGACACAACGGTTTTTACTGTTCATTGTGATTTTCCTTGAATATATTAATTTCATGATTATTAAATTTATTCTTAACCTTAAATTTAATAAGTGGTATTAATAAAAGTTTTTCTTGATTCACTAAGAATCTCATCTAAATGCTTCTGTAAGGCAAATCTCAGGCTAGCAGTTTTATTTTCTTTAAAATACATTTTTAAGCTTTTTGCCATTAAGATCTTGCCTGACATGTAAAGATAAATAGGCCCAATTTTAGTGTGTACATAATACCTATGCACATATGTAATCACATGTATATATTTGGCTCTTATACACCCGGGATATCACATCCCAGGATGTATCTAAATTTTCACTTCCATGTGACACTATCATCTTGATCTAGGCAAATATTAAATAATGAAACCCAAAGTGAGAGTAACAGCCTATAAATATTTATTTGATAACCCAATATAAACATTTTCTAATGTGTACAGAGGAATATAATTTGTTTCTAATTTTTATCCTTAGAAGAATTATTGAAAATATGTTGTTTATATTTGGTCAACATTTTTAGAATGTATGTCCAGCTAATGTGTTTCTGCAACCTGATTGTATTTTAATTATTCTTGTGCACTTTTGTTTAAATCAGAAGCTCTCAGATTGCCTTTTATATTTCTATAGTACTGTGCCCACCTTTGTTTTCTCACATTGGTTGGGGTTCTGCTCAGTCTTCCTGTGACTGTTTGGATATACATTTTCTCTCAATTCTGTGGATTTATTAGTTATGAAAGAAGCTTCTCTTATGGTTCACTGGCATGATTTGGTTCATTTGTTTCCTTGACAGCTTTGATTGAAATTTGTAGCATTTGAAAAGAGAACACATGTTTCTGTAGTCATCCCAACATGGCTGCCACCTCTCTAACACTATGAGGAGACACAATCTCACAGCGAACTTCATGTTCCTCTGACTATTATAGTCATCCTATCCCTTCTTTGATAAAAGTCTTAGAGCCTTGACTGAGAAAGTTGTGTTGTAAATAGGTAGGTTGGAAATGGGTTGGAATTTGATCGGTTGTAAAATATGGAAAAATAAAGAATGATATCAATCTGCCATAATGGCCTCAGGTCTTTTTTAGTAAATAATGCAGAGTATACATTTAAATGACTCTTGTAAGTCTCTGCTCTTATTTCTCTGTTTCTTTTCTGACAGGAAAATACTATCTATACATTGATATAAATCCTCTCCATGTCTTTAGCTTCTGTAGAGGCATGTTTATTAAAAGGTTAGTGTTTAAACATATGTAATCCTATTATAATAAGCTCTTTTAGAGGTAGGTTGCAAGTGTACGGTAATACATTTCCAAGTTTTAACTCTAAATGAATGCCTTTGTACTGTTTATAATGCTGGAGCATGAAATCATATTTAAAGCAAGCAGATGATTTTACTATCTTTTCTGAATTCATTAAAGATTAAGTTAAAGAAGAAAATTTCATTTTTTTGTGAGAACTTTTTCCAAAACATAATTTTTACTGACTTCATGGATAAATAAACAATGGCTGTCAATTTCACTTTCAGGATAATTGATCCAAATTATCTAGGCCAGATTTACTCTTTGAAAAATGTAAGCTGTAATCAGCCTTTAAAAATATAACTGATTAAGGATATAAAAGGTTATATGCTGATTCAAAAGCTACATATTTAAACCAGATCAGGAGCACACCCTTCACAGATGCACAGAGTTTTATTTCATGAGCCTCATTCTTAGAGTAGGAAGAGGGCACACACTGAGAACTTTAAGTGGAAATTTTGTGGGAACAATATTCTACTTTTAAGAGTCTACAGTATGTTGGGTGATAAAATAAAACAATTGAAATGCTTGTGCACATTTCTGACCTTGTGCCATTAAATACAGAATAGTTTTTTGCAAGCTATAATCCTATCGTATTTTCAAGTAAAGGAAGACCAATGAACACTGAAAATAGCCATAGAATATATAATGAGAAACAGTGATTAGAAGAATGTGTACAGTTTGCAGAAGTTAGAGCAGGAAAAGCATGGCCAGCAGGGGGATGCCTAATTGGAGTAAATGGCACACACTGGGAGATTGGAGAAATATTAAAATGAGAGATAATGAGAGACTAATAGAATCTTATGTGAGCTAAATAAATTCCTTATTGATATTCCTTTTATTCTTGTCATGATCCTGAGAAGAGTGGGTAGTTCTTAGTGTATCTGTGGGTATTTTTCTCTTTGAAAAAACTCATTGGAGTTATAGGAACATTTTAATATTAAGTGATAAAACTTTCTCAGCACAAGAGTGTAGGTTAAGTTAATTGGTGGTGATTGGGTTCATTAACAACTACTCTAACAGATTTGTTAGAAGAACAGTGAGAAATTTATCAGCATGAGAAATGAGGCATAGAAAAATAAAATGGTTAAGGCATTAGCAATCAGTGCTCTGGGACAAGCTGAAGAGGACTCTAAGGTTGGAAAGAACATTCAGAGATGTCAATTGCCACTCCCATTGCACAGCAGACTTCTCACTATTTAATACCCTCTGGAAAAAAATGTTTATGTCCTTCCTCACTAACTTTTCAAAAGACTGGGGGGGGGTCCCATTTGCTATCTCTACCTCAAATTATGTTTGTCTCTCCAAAATCATTTAAACAGAACAAACATTCCTACAACATAAGGGTGTCTTAGTATTTGAAGCCAATTGAATATAAAAAGATTAGCACTAAACAATTTAATTCTCAATGTAGAATCAAGTTGGACATGAAGCCAAGAGATTTAATGGTAATAACTAAGTTTTTAGACTTCAATGAAGATAGCAAGATACAGCTTGGTTGTCGCACACATGATTTGAATCTAAACATCTATGTGATGGACTATTTCTATTCAGGATAATATGTCTATGTGTGTGAAAGGAAGTTGGTTTGACTAGGAAAATTTATGCCATCTAGCTAGGAACCATTTATTGCTCACTGTTGTAACTCCAGTTTCCTGTGTCCTCTCAGATCTGTTTCTAAAGGGTTCATAGTAGATCTTAAATGGGAAGACTAAGTAAAAGGCCAGAGCTTCAAATTTCAAGGTACTTCAGCATCAAATTTCACAAATAGGAAAATTGCCATTTGCAATGAAGTCTACTACCATTCAACCACATTATCCAATGATATGTTAATTTTGTACATTATAGCACATGATGCTTTTATATATACTTGCTATTAATTATTAAAGAAGAGATTTGAAAAAAAAAACCTATGTGTTCACCCACAAAATAACAGACTTTATTGTTGGAAGGAGACCGCTTGTTCATCCCAGCTGCCCAGAACTGAAATAATCACACAGAAACTATATTAATTAAATCACTGCTTGGCCCATTAACTCTAGCTTCTCATTGGCTACCTCTTACCTATTAATTTAATCCATATCCATTAATCTGTTCATCACCACAAGGTTGTGGTCTACCAGCAAAGTTTTAGCACATCTGTCTCTGGCAGCAGCTTCATGGCTTTTGCCTCATTCCGCCCATCTTTCTCCCAGCATTCAGTTTAGTTTTCCCCACCTAGCTCTGTTCCCCTATAGCTCTGCTATAGGCCCAAAGCAGTTTCTTTATTAACCAGCGATATTCACAACATACAGAAGGGAATCCCACATCACTTTATACATTGACTAGAAGCAGCAATCTTAAGAACCCCTCAGGATCTACCCTCTCAGAAACAGCATTAA
>LOEQ01009047.1:53760-64025 GCA_001685075.1 Bramus lutescens | reverse complement strand
CTCACCCCTCCGATGGATGTTCTGCTGCAGGGTCAGTGCCCCTTGCTGGCCAGGAACCTTGCAGACAAAGGGTCTGCCTTGCTGCCAGCAGGCTATTGAAATAAAGGGACTCGTGCCTGAACTCATCCCCGTCCAGCGCCCAAACAGCGAAAGTTTTCTTCTATAATTTCATTGAATATATTTTCTGGGCCTTTGAGCTGGAATTCTTCTCTTTCTTCTACCTCTATTATTCTTAGGTTTGTTCTTTTCATGGTGTCCCAGATTTCCTGGATGTTTTCTGTTAAGAATTTGTTGGATTTGCTGTTTTCTTTGATCAATTAGTCTATTTCCTCTATAGTATCTTCTCTGCCGGAGATTCTTTCTTCTATCTCTTGCATTCTGTTGGCTATACTTGTCTCTGTAGTTCCTATTCATTTACCTAGATTTTCCATATCCAGACATCCCTCAGTTTGTGTTTTCTTTATAACTTCCATTTCGGTCTTCCAGTCTTGAACTTTTTCCTTTACCTGTTTGATTGCTTTTTCTTGGATTTCTTGGGTAATTTTGAAGAATTTATTAATTTCTTCTAACCTTTTGTCTTCTCTTCCATTTCTTTAAGGGAGTTTTTCACTTCCTGTTTAAGTGTCTCCATCATTTTCATAAGGTTACAATTAAAGTTGATTTCTTCTACTTCTTCTGTGTTAGGATGTTCAAGTCTTCTTGTTGCATGTTCACTGGATTCTGGTGTTATCATGTTGTTTTTCACGATGTTGGAGGAATTCTTGCATTGGTGCCTGCCCATCTCTTCCTTCAAATGTGGCCAGCAGAGTCTTGGCATCTTGGTCCAATCTTTGCTGTGGCTGACTGTGTACTTGAGAGTTTTTCTTGGTCTGCCCTCCCTTAGGTCCCCTCAGCACTGGAGCAGGCTCTCAGATCCTCTTTGCTCTGAAGCAGGCTGTGCTCTCCAGATCCCCTCAGCACAGGAATAGGGCCTCTTGCCGGGCTCCAAGGTCCTCACAGACAAAAAGGCGGGCTTGGGGAGCAGGGTGGGATCAATGAAATGGTTCCTAACAATATTCTGCTATACTGATAGAATGATACCTAACCCAATTATCATCAGAGAGGCTTCACTTAGCAACTGATGGAAATAAATGCAAAGACCCAAAACATTAGGCAGAACTTGGGGAATCCTGCAGATGAAGGATTGTAGGAGCCAGAGGGGTCGTGGTCACCACAGGAAAACCCACAGAATCAATTAACCTGGGCTCATAGATACTCACAGAGACTGGACCAACAACCTGGGAGCCTGCATGGGATTGACCTAGGCCCTCCACATGTATGTTACAGTTGTGTAGCTTGGTCTTCTTGTGGGACTCCTAACAGAGGGAGCAGGGGCTGTCTCTGACTCTGTTGACTGCTTTTAGGGCCCTTTCCTCCTACCTGATTGTCTTGTCCATCCTTAACAGGAGAGGAGGTTGTTAATCTCACTGAGCTTCATATGCTGTGGCTGGTTGACTTCCATGAGCGGCCTGCCCTTTTCTGAAGAGAAATGGAGGAGGAGTGGATGGGGCTAGTGAAGAGGGGAGGGGAGACTAGGAGGAGAGGGAGGAGAAACTGTGGCAGGGATATAAAAACAAAAAAATGCAAAACAAAACAAAAAGGTTCTGGCCTTTGTAAAACAGGGAGAACTTTAGAGATCAGACTCTGTGCCATAGGAAGGGACACTAGGGATAGATTTACTCTCAAAGCACTTCCCCAGGACCCCAGACCCTTGGGTCCTAACAATCTCCTACAAATGCCAAGGCACCAACCAACTCTCCCCTCCAGAGCATTTAATGTGGCCAGGGTCCCACCTCCCAATGTCCAGAAGGCCGAGGAATCGCCATCCCTATTTTCTACTCTTGGCAGGTCCATTGCTTATTAACTATTCCCAGCCAGGATTGGTGGTTATGCTTGGACCCCCAGCCCATGCTACATAGGGATAGGAACTAACCAGTCTGTTGATTGACAAAATTCATTGTGACTAGGGGCAGCCCAAATTAATGGTAAAAGGTGGTAAAACTTGTCTAATATCCAAAAACCTTTAACCTAGGCACTTACCCTTGTTCTGATGCCTGCTCTCCTGCCTCATGGGCTAGCTCATCCTGACCACAGCAATGTTACCAGGCCCCTGAGACTACTTGGTGGATGTGTATTAATGGTTTGAAGAAACGTGTCTCTTCTGGGGTTTTCCAAACTAAGAAACCCTCTTACGCCCCTTCATACACATTCTGCCCAAGGTATATTTATGTAATGAGGAAGAAGGGAAAATATATTTTAATGTGGACTTTGGATTACAAAGGAAAATGGAGCTCTGTCTTCATCCTACTCCTGATTGGAGACGGCATATCCAGCATATCAACCTTCATCATGGGCGATGGCAGACAGGATGGTCAGGACCTACAGGTATTAAAAGTTCCCATTTATATTTCATAGTTAAAACAACAACTCGATTCCCTGAAGAAATGATCCTGTGAAATAAGAGGGGCTTAGATTATCTATTGCCATGAGATAAGGAGGGCTGTACATGGCTTTGGGAAAACCTGGTGTTTCTGTGCTCATTGATGGGAGTAATTAAAAAAATCTCGCTGTAGTTGGGGAAAACCCGAGAGAGAGAGAGAGAGAGAGAGAGAGAGAGAGAGAGATCAAAAGCTCATCTTGAGAAAAAAACAGGGGGGCTGCAGGATTCTAAGTACCCAATGTAGTCTCTGACTGGCTAATAAAGACTTTCTATTGGCTTAAACCTGTGTCTGAGTAGTTTTCTCTGGTGGATTCCCCACAACACAATGCTCATCAGGCCTCATTGCAGACAACTGACGTCACTCTAGTTCATTTGTGAAGACAGATTTAGTACAGAACATCAGGAGGAAGACTAGAGAGTTCCGCACCAAACTGAGGAGCACAGGGAGCTAGCGAATGGTAAGCTGCTTGCTGGGCCTTACAAGGGCCTGTTGCTGTTGCTCATGCTCTCAGATCAAAGAGCTGCTGTAGCTGCAGTCCACCTAAAACAGAAACTCAGAAGAACAAATCCACCCAACTCTATCATCCTTCCTGGAGGCCCACAGGGATGTAACACATTACATCGAGCCTGCCCCTCAGTCTTGAGGGGTTCTTTTCAGTGAAGAGAGGCTGCATGCTGAGGCCTTGACTTACAAAGCAAGAAATCACTCTTAAAAGTTGGGTCATTTTTTTTAAATAGACCCTTTTCAGTATTTGCCACAGAATTCTTTTTAAACTGTGTATCTGAGTGAGTGAGTGAGTTGAGTGTGTGTGTGTGTGTGTGTGTGTGTGTGTGTGTATGGTGTGTACATATACTTTCAGTGTAACTAATAAAAACTGAAGACAGGAGAAGTGTGTCAAACTGGAGTCTGGATTCTACATTTATTCTTATGTCTTCTGTAATTCTCTGCCCTAACACCTACTGACAGCCCTTTTCTACTTCCAATCTCTATTTAAATGTTGCTTTCCCTGTGAGGGTTTCTGATCTTACCCATTTGTGTTAGCAGCTTCTGCCAGTCCCTGCCAAGCCCTCTCTCTGTTTCCATATTTCTCTGAGCACGTCTCACCCTCTGTTTGTTTTACCTGAAATTAATCTCTGTGACGACAAGGACTTTTATCTGCCTCATTCACTTATCTGTCCCCAATGTATCCTCCAGAGGCAAATGTGTGCCAGGTACTAAAAGCAACAATAGTGAGCTAGGAGGCTTGCATAAGGTAGTGAGTGTAAGTAGCTAATGAGTTGACTCTTTTATATAAACTCATATACTAGTGTTATCACATTCATATTTTGTAAGACAATAAATGTTTATTGAATACCTAGTATATAAAACACAAATTGTATAAGAGGCAATATATAGCAAAGTGTGTCTACTATATTTATTTTTGTTGTTGTATATTATTGAGATTATAATTTAAATGTAACATTTCTCCCTTCCCTCCCCGTTTCTCCAAAACCTCCCACATGCCCCTCCCAGGTCTCTTTCAAATCCATGGCCTCTTTAGTCATCAAATGTTATTGAATACGTGTATGTATTTTATATGCATAGATTTCCTAAATATAACCTGTTAAGTCTATATAATGTTAATTCTTTGTATGTTTTCAAGGATGACCATTTGGCACTGGACAACCAAAGGGTCTGTTCATCTCTGGGGAGGACTAACTCTGTAGTTTTTTGTATAGGCTTGAGGCTCCATGGGCTTTTTCCTATCAACTTCGGCATGTTCATTGGTTTCATCCTTGTTTAGCTCACGTTTGATCAGTCATGTTGGTTAGACTTTATGGGTGTCTAGTTTCTGATGGTCCTAGGTGACATAGTCTCACAGCAAACTCCCTGACCTCTCTGGCTCTTACAATCTTTTCACCCCTTCTTCTGCAACGTTGCTTGTGCCTTAGGTGTGAGAGTTCTTTGTAGCCATTGGGCCTGGGCTCCACGCTCTTGCATTTTGATTGGTTGTGGTTTTCTATAGTGGTCTCTGTTACAAAGAGAAGTTTCCTTGATTAGGGGTGAAGGCCGCACTTAGCTCCTTATCTGTGGGTGTAAGGACAGACATTATTAGTTTGTTGATAGGGCCTAGTAAGTAATTTAGAGCCTAAAGATTCTTCTCCAGTTAACACGGCTTCACTAGCACTGAGTAGTTAGCCAGCTTTGTGTTAATTCTCTGTTCCTCAACAGACACCTTCATAGCGTGCTGTTATAACATAAACAGCTAGGGTAAGAAAAAGATGTAAGACTAGATTTGTGCTGGCTCAGCTGCAGCATCTAGAATAACTAAAAACAAGTGAACATCTTCAGAATGGGATTAGGATTTATTTCAACTTTTTAAAAATGGAAATGACTTTACTTCTGGTGTAATTTATTGAGATTGTTCTCATTTTCCAGAGCAACCACAGCCTGCAAACTTAGATGACGAAGATGCCATAGTTTACTATAATTTGCATGGTTTGACCCCTGCCACAAAGACCTCACTGCAGGTAATGGAGTTGTTACAATACAGATATGTGGGAGAGAACTCTGTACCATTCCTGCTGGTGACTTTTACGAATATCTGTCTTCAAACCTGTGGGCCCAACAAACAATATTGTGAGCACAGTATGTCCCATGATCCTTGAGAGTGCATGCATGTATTTGTGGGAGGATGTGGCTCTGTAAAGTTTGGCATCCTGTGTGTAAGTAGGCCCTACTTGCCTTGACCCAGATAAATGGATAGACTTCCTTCATCCCTCACACCATCTCTTTTCTGCACTATACTCTAAAAGGAGAATGTGCAGTAACTTATCCAGCAGCCACTTTAATGCCTTCTTACAATGCCCTTTAAGTCTTCAGTGTTTATTTCAGGGGTCAATAATCAATGCTTCAATAGCTGTCGTGTACAATTGTCTTATTTCACTAATGTTTCTATACGATAGACTGTGTACTGTGATTTGTGGGGAAAATACATGTGTGCTTTTAAATTTAATTCATATTGACAAATAATTTATAATTAATATTGTTAGGAACTATGGGCCTACATTTAGGCCCAAGGCCTAGCCCGAGCCAGAAAAACACAGACCTAAGCCTGGCCATTTCTGAGAAATGGTAACTTAGCTGACAAATGGAAACTTACTGAGATCAGCAGCAAGGAAGTTAGATAAGGAAGTTAGTCAATCACAGATGTTCCAGCTCACAGAAGCAGTAAGGAAGTTAGATAAGGAAGTTAGTTAATTACAGGTATTTCAGCTTAGCAAACAGCAAGGAAGTTAAAGTTGAGTTTTAGATAACCCTGCCTGCTAGCCAAGTCTCTGTCCCCTTCCCCCTGCTCTGCCAAATTCCTCATTGGAAGACTATATAAGCTATGAANATAACCCTGCCTGCTTGCCAACTTTCCGCCCCCTCCCTCCTTCCCCCTGCTCTGTCCAGTTCCTCATTGGAGGACTATATAAGCTATGAAGCTGTGCTGAATAAACGAGACCTTGACAACACCCTATTGCTTGGTCTACTTCTTTCCCCCTCCCACTTTTGATTTTCAGGTAGAGCCTCTTCAGACCCTGAATAACTGGACCTGCTGGACGGGTCATAATATAATTCAGCCAGAGAATAAATTAAAAACTCAACTCTTAAAAAAATAAAAAATAAATAAAACACAAATTGGTGAGGTAAAGAAGGATCTCTCTTCAGCTCTTTCCAAAGTCACATGGTAGAAGAGATAATCATGTGCAGACATAACATCCATACAATGTGGAAGAAAAATTAGCCTGTGTATTGTTACAGGTCTAACAGATGATCCCAGAGATCTTGGGGCTTCACCAAACACCATCTGTTGTCCCCAGGCTAGAGGGATACCAGGCTTTCTCTATACCACATGCCACCATCTTCAGGCTCCCAAATTCTTTGAAAAAGCAGAGATAGTAGAGGAAGTGATTCAGAAGGCTGTGGGGCTAGCAAATGTGGCATGCATTCATTCCTCTTATATTCCAACAGCCAGGACTCTACCACGTGTCCCTGCCTACTCCAGAGGTAGGAGATGACCTAGTTATGGCCCATGAAGCAAAGGCTGCAGGTCTGGGCAGCATCCTAGCCAGTTACTACTATATTTAACAAAGGCAATATTTATTTCAGGGATGCATCACACAGAGAAACTGTCACATGTGGAACCAAAAAAAACTAAATTCAAATTCAGGACACACTGAACTATGTGATCCTAGTGGTTATTCAAGCTCTCTGACCTACATTCCAGCTCTGACAAATTGGGATTGCTGAAGAATTTGATTAACTTGAATTCAGAAACTTGTACAGAATATATGCGATTTTAAGTGCAACACACAGAACATAGAAACATTTAAGAAATATAACAATTAGGAAGAAGAGCAGGGAGAAGACAAAAGGGAACAGAGGGCATAGTGAAGGTGAGCTAGAGACCGCAGTGAAAAGTTTTGAATAAAACAGATGCTGTGTAGACGCATGACGGAGCAAGTGTGTTCAGTAAATCAGAATAATTTCAGCAGTGCATTTGCATAATAAAATTAGTTCTCCTGGAAATCACTCAGGATGACTGTCAGGTATGTATTTTGGGCAGCCAGGGAACAATGATGCCTCAGATGGACAAAGAGAACCCGACAGCCTTTTGGCCACTTTGCAGTCTTCTACAATTGTCTTCCTGCTGCTAGTGTCTAATGTTCTAGATATGCTCCCAAGACAACGGCTACAATCTTCGAGGTTCTCATGAGCTTTCTTTCCCTGTAGACCATCACTTTGGGACCTGATTCTTTCCTTTCTTTTTGAAAGGATTGTGTGTACTTTTGCCACTCTTGGCTGTCACTATCAAATCAAGCCACAGTTTACTTGTGTGACCTCCACAATCTTTGCAGGTTGTACATTTCATGGCCTCTTTGTGCATATCATCCTTCAGTTCATAGCAGCTCAATCCCAGATTCTGGCTGGAGGGTTAATTAGGTTGCTAAACAGCAAAGCACTGCCTGAGGTCATGTGTAAGGACATCCCCCACCCAAATGTTAGTTCAAAAGCCACAGAAAGAGGAACCTCATGATAAATATAGCATCCATCTTTATGCAAAAGTACATTGGTTCATTGGACTTCCCAGAGGCATGGAAAAATAACACCCCAAATATTTACATGAGCTGTGGGGAAGAAGAAAGCCTCAAGTCAGGGGCTTCTATTTTTTTTCTGGCTTAAATATTAGCATTTCCGTTAGAAAAGAAGTCAGCTCATCTGTAAAGGGTTTTTTCCTAATAACACAACTATTCAAAAAGCCAGAGTTATACCCAGAAAGCTGCCCAGGAACTTCAAAAAAGAGAATAAAATGACCTGCAAAACTGGCTGGTATAAGATGAAAGGACAAGATTCCTGTTCCAAACTCAAAACAAAACAAACAAAAAGCAGAAGCATCAGAATATAACCTTAGTCTTTCTTTTAAGGACTCTTCTTTGACATTTTTTATTTGTTATTTAATGTCATCCTAAAAAAAAACCCACAATTTTTAAATAGGAGTATGAAAATTGCTGCTCACCTTTATATTTTCCAAATCTAATATTACCTTTCAGTGCAAGAGCATTTAGTTTATGAATGGAAGCAGCAAAATGAGACAATTCCTATAGCTTGTAAACACATACACAATTTTTCTTATTAGAACAATGAAAACACTACATTTTAAAAATTTTTAAAAATATTTCATTTGTTAACAATGTATATATTCTTATGCTTACTAATGAATAAGAAAAGGCTGATGGATAAAACAACTCCAAAATGCCTTCCTTTTCCTTTCCTCCTAAATTATTAGCATAACTGATTAGGTAACATAAGGAATGGGCAGTTTCACAAAAAAGGGTAAGAAAATGTTTCTTCATGGCAGCACTCTCTCAGAAGAGTATTGCCTTCTGTATGAAAAGAAAGCAAATTCCATTTCCAGAGGGAAGTGCAACTTCTTGGGGCTATCAGTCATCCGTGTTATAGCAACTTTCATCTTGCCTCGAATACCTCGACCACCTATGTAAGGTGGGCTAGTCTGGACATCTGTATTCACAGGGTGTTTGTATTAGTTCTGTTCTCAGTGATGTGATGACATATCAGAAACAAGCTCCTTACGGAATGAAGGATCTGTCTATTTAGTTCACAATCTTGAGGATACAATTCACTGTGGCCTGGAAGGCCTGACAGTGGGAAGAGCTCCCAGTTGTGCCTGGTCTAGAGCTCATTATGTAGACCAGACTGGTCTCCAGCTCACAGACATCTGCCTGTCTCTGCCTCCAGAGTGCTGGGATTAAAGGCGTGTGTCACTACACCCAGCTATCCAGTAGGTTTTGATAAATATTCTCATATTGCTCAAAAAAATCAACTTAAGTCTCACCCCTGCCCAGTAGCAGCCTGCTTGCCAGTGCCTCTCCTCCCACTCTATGTCCATTCCATGGAAACTCTGCCAATCCTTGGTGCAGACTTAGCTTTCCTTCTTCCTGTAGACCCTCTCAGACCTCCCTTCCAGGCCATTCCCATTCCTTTGTGTCAATCACCATATCCAGAAACACTTTTTACCTAGGGTCTCCAGGGCCCACACCAAACTGGGAATCAGGTGGGCAGTTTTCACCCTCCTTCCTGTCCTACATTATAATCTCTCGCTTCACCCCCAACCTATAGCATCCTGGAAACAGGAGCCTCTCCTCAAACCGTACCTTCATTTCCTGGGGACTTCACCAAATCTCAGTGCAGATCCAGCTTTTCTCCTTTGTGTGAACTCTCTCTACCCTCTCTTCTAGCCATTTCCATTCCTTTGTGTCAACCTCCAGTACCTAGAAACCCTTTTGTAGGTCTCTCAGAGGCCACACTGGGCTGGAACTCAGGTAGACGATTCACAGTAGCCATCCTGTCCTCCGTTATGGCCTATCTATTCCCACCTTCAGCACTGTAACAACATGCTTGCAGGTGCCCTCAACTCATTCACTGGAAATTCCAACTCTTGGTACAGACCCAGGGTCCTCTAGCCCATTCACCTTGTCTTTCCAGATTATTCTGTCTTACTGCAGCCTATTTGCAAGACCCCTTCTCCATCGCACCTACACTCTTGAGGGACCCTGCCTCTAGATGTGAACAGGACCCCCCTTAGGGTCTTCCTCAGTCCTATCTCAGGGTATGCTTCTAGGCCCTCACCACTCCTCTCTGCCATCCACTGACCTACAGAAGCAGTCTAAACCAGAGATTCCATATCCATCACACATTCCTAAGATCCAGAGAAGGCAACAGAAACAAATGAACTACCCTGCCCAGCACTCAGAAGACAAAGGCAGGCAGATCTCTGTGAGTTCAAGGCCAGTCTGGTCTACAGAGTGAATTCAAGGACATCTAGAGCTAGTAATGAGACCTTGTCACAAACAAACAAATAAACAAAAAACAAAAGCCATACAAATAGAACACCCACATGACAAAGAGAAGACCAGATATCAACATCTAGAATCATCTCCACATCTCAACTCCAAATGCCTATACACCAGCACAAAGCACAAGCTTTAACAAGGACTTTACGCTTCCACTGTTATGCCCAGGCCTCTATTGAGCTTGTCATGGCTGGGTCCTTCACCACCAGAATGCAGTGTAGTATTACAGTAGGCCCTGATAAATATAACTAAAGCACAGGACAAAACTACAAAAAGCAATTATGAATATCTCAAGGACTGTAGTGATGAGGCGAGCAGGCCTGCTTTTCGTCCCGCCCGGCTCCTGCATGGCTAGCTTAACCCCGAAATAACAACACACAAATTGTAT
>LOEQ01009047.1:28116-43554 GCA_001685075.1 Bramus lutescens | reverse complement strand
CTGCCTTCTTCCCAGCATCCTGTTCTGTCTACTCCGCCCACCTAATTTTCTGCCGTATCAAAAGGCCAAGGCAGTCTCTTTATTTAACCAATGAAAGTAACACATAGACATAAGAACCTCCTACACCATACCTGAGTCTTTGTGAATGTTCTCCAGAAACTGGGGCAAGATAACCTTTAAGATGTTGACTCAATTCCTGATGTATATATACCAGGTGGGAGGCTTCCTGGAGACTTGATTTGACTCAGACCCTGGGAAAGGGGTCAAAGTGACCCTCAGATGTTTCCTCTTACCTGGCAACCGCTCTCCAGCCAATTATTGATAATAGCCCTTTTGAATAAGCCAATCATAATAGTCAAAGAACAACTCCCCCCCAGACACCCCCCTTGCTTCTGTGGCTTTTTCCTTTAAAAGTAGCCTGTACCAGATATCCAGGGTCTTTCTGGCCTCTCTAATGCTGAAAGACKCTGTCATGACAGAATTAATAAAATCCTCATGCTTTTACATCAGTTGTGATGTGAGAGATGGTGTCTTGGGGCGACTCCTCCTCGGTGGTTGGACTCTAGGGTCCAACACAACCACTCATTTACTAAACCAGCATAATCCCTAACAGTAATCTTTAAATATTTATTGTTTTCACCCACAGATAATTTTAGTCTTCAACCCCATATCAAGGAAACTTCTCTTTGCAATAAATGAAGATCATTACAGAAAACCACACCCAATCAAAATGCAGCATTGTAGAGCCCAGTACCAGTGAATACATCTCCAAAACACTCCCACACCTAACACTCAAGGAACACGGCAGAAAGCAGGGCAGAAAGATGGGGACTTTGCTGTGAGATTGTGTCTCCTAGTAACATCAGAAGCTACACCCAGAAAGTCTCACCAACATGACCACCAAAGCAGAATCTGAAGAAGGATGACAGTGGTAGACACGCCAAACTGAGGGGGAAGTCCAGAGGGCTCAACCCTACACAAAAAATACTGTAAGCAACTGAATAAAACTGGAAGAGGGAGAAGCAGTCCTCCCCAGGGAAGTGCACACCAATTGGTTGTCCATTGTTAAATGGTCATACAAGTAACATTATATGAACTCAACAGACTATACTTAGGAATAAATATGTATATGCAAATACATATGTGCATGCAATAACAATTAATGAAAAAGGACATGAATTTGAAGGAGAGTGGGGAGAGGTGTGTGGGAGAGTTTGGAGGAAGAAAGGGGAAGGGAGAAACATCTTAATTAAATTATAAGCTAGAAAATAAATAGGAATAGAAAGGACATGTCAAACATCCGGGAAAGATAACTATTTTAAGTGTCTTCACATTTCACAAAATAACTTCAAATTTTAAAACAAAAGAAAAGGTATAAACAAAGAGAAAACAAAAATTCACAATTATTTAAGAAATTTTAACATAATTTTCTCAGTAATTACATGAAAGTTAAAAAAGCTGAGTACAAGATATTGAAACAATGCCATACCCAATAAAGGATAATATGATTAACAAATTAAACTCTGCACCAATATTTAATTGATATTCTTCTAAAGAAAATACAGAATATTTAAAAAATCTATGTGCTAGTTCATAAAGCAAACTTTGATAAATTCATACACTGAAATTGTAAAATGTGTTCTCAGACCACAGTGAAAGTGAACTAGAGATCAATAATAGAAGGGAAACATTCCTAAGATATAGTGTCATTTCAAATGTATTTTAATAAATAAAAACTGCCTGAAGATCAGATAGTAAAACAGTCCCACTGGTCAGCCTTACAGACCAGATTATGGTAACACACACCTTTAATCTCAGTAGCCACAGTGACACATACCTTTAATCCTAACCCTAGAGAGAAACAGAGATGGGAGGGAGGCACCTCTCAGACACAGTCTCATTCTGAGATTCTGAGAGACAGGATTACCATTTCAGGCTAAGCTCAAGGTAAGAGCCTGTGGTTAGCTGTTTTGCTTTTCAGATCTTCAGGTTAAACCCCAATTAATCGTGCTTCACTAAGAATTATAAAATGAAACAACAGGTCAGGCAGTGGTGGCCCATGCCTTTAATCCCAGCAACTCAGGAGGCAGAAGTAGGCAGATCTTTGTGAGTTCGAGGTCAGCCTGGTCTACAAAGAGAGTTCCAGGACAGCCAGGGCTCTTACACAGAGGAGAAACCCTGTCTCAGAAAACCAAAACCAAAAATAAATGAATAAAATGAAATGAAACAATACACTTCAAATTATCTCATTGACCAAAAAGGAAATCTGGATGAAATTTAAAGTATTTTGAAGAAACTGACCATAGAAAAATAACATCTCAAAACTGATGTAATTCAGTTTAAAGCCACACTTAAGACAAAAAAAAGGTACAACATAAGCACATATATTAGAAAAGAACATGGATTTAAAAAACAGAGATAAATGTCTCTATATTAAGTTCTTTAAGGACAAATTCAATTTTAAAAGGAAGGAAAAAAACAACAAAGATCAGATATTAATGAAACAGGGAAAGAACTCACAGCAGAGGAAACCACAAAGCCAGAGGATCTTCGAGAAAGCTGATTCAACTGATGAGTTCCTACAGAGATTGATTAGGGGCAAAAGGAGATTTTTTTTTTTTAGCAGACAGGACTATCAACTAGGAATGAAAAGGGGAATCCTGCTGTGTACTATGTAAGGCTGAAGACCTCACAGACACTGTGTTGAGATTTGGAGACACAATTAAGCAAATTCCTGGAAAGACACAATTTACCAAACCTACCCCAAAACAAATAATGTATCTGAATAAACCCATATTAGTTTTAAAATTAAATCTGTAATAAATCATTTTCCCTACCTCCATACCAAGGAAATAAAAGGCTAATTACCTTAAACAGTAAAATTATTTTACATTATATTTGTATGTATATATACATACAAATATTTTACATTAATTTTACAAAAACTCTTTTTAAAAGATCTGTTTTATAATATAACAATAATTATTATTATAATTTTTTGGTTGTTCGAGAGGAGCTCTGTGGAGCTTTGGAGCCTGTCCTGGAACTCACTCTGTAGACAAGGCTGGCCTCAAACTCACAGAGATCCACCTGCCTCTGCCTACCGAGTGCTGTGATTAAAGGCGTGCACCACCACTGCCCGGTGAGACCACTATAATTTTGATACAGGAATTGATAACGATGTGAAGTATAGGTTCATCTTTCTTGTGGAAACAAGTGCCAAAACCAAACTTGTAACCTAAGTTGAGCAGACATATCACAAACAAACTGAATGCAGAGTAGACCTTACATTTGTAATGATCAATGTTTTTTGCCATATTAACAAAAAAAAAGAGAAGAATCATGTAGTCATGGGGTTGGAAGCATGTGATTCTTAAAAACCCTAACTTTTCCCCTCTGGCTGTAGGGGAGGAAACTAATTAATAGTTAATTTCTGTACTCCTACTTCCCTTTTTTGGCTGAAGATGCACTCTTGTGTTAAGAACAGTTTCCCAGATATTCTCACTGGAGCTGGTGAGAGCTGTGTACCGGCTACTGTGAGAGCAAGAGCCAGCTGCTGCCTGTGAGGAAATGCCTCTGTCAGTCTCGCCCTGGGTGATCTTCACACTGCTGTGGCTGACTCCACCGGTCGTGAGTGAGTAGACACTGTGGGTCTGGAGTGGGTCGGGCAGCATCCATTTCTCCCAACACAGGCCTGGTTGTCTCCTACGTTTCAGAGCCACAGAGTTCCCCCATGTGAGGCTATATTCCCCAGCTTTCTACACCACTCAGGATTTCCCGTCCTGAGCTCAAGGAAAGCAGTCCCAGGTGGAAAATGCTTCAGCCGGCAGGGGAAGAACTGCAACAAGAGCAATGATTAGTTTCACTTGGTTTTCTTTTCTTTCATGAATGCTTTGTGACGAACAGGAAGTGACTTGCGCTTGTTTGTTCACACTCTTTTACTCACATGACAGTTTTATGTTACTCCCTTCTGTGAAAGGCTATTCTTGGTCTTGTGCATGAGCTGACCAGGGATTCACATAGAGGACAGCTCCATCTGCACATTCATGCCAGCCAGAGATGGACTGGGCACAAAGAGAACACTGCGGAAGTCAGAGGTGGCCACATGGGAAATCAGGAAGGGGAGGGCACCTACAGCAGATGACAATGTCAGTGCTCATGGATACACATTTCTGTCAGTTCATACCTACAAAGTGTTTGCTTTTTACTAAGTTTTAAATATTAGAATTAAATGTGGGTCCACCTAGTAAAAAAAAAAAATCCTAGTTCCAGTTAAACAAAGTTCCAGTGGATGGCACAGACAGGCAAGTATCTACACACAAATCAGCTGGTAAAATAGCTCCTGAAACCCAGGGGCTGGGCAGTGGATGGGGCAAGAACCCCACAGCTGCAATGAACTGTTATCTCAGAAACAGAAGCACATCCTGGCATGGCACAAAAGGGGCAGGAGAAGAAAGAAGGGGATGGGCAGAGAGTGTCGATATGGTGCACGGGGGTGCGGGGTCAGAATGTGGATTCAAAACTGTGTTACTACCTACTAGCCACTTAACCATATTGCTTGCTCGCTTGCTCCCTCACTCTCTCCCTTCTTTCCTTCCTTCCCTCCTTCCTTCTTTCTTTCTTTATGGAAATGGATTCTTTTCTCACATAATATAACCTGGTTTTGATTCCCCCTCCCTATATTCCTCCCAGTTCCACCCCATCTCCCCTACATGCGAATCCACTCTCTGATTCTCATTAGAAAAGAACAGGCTTCTGAGAGATAATAATAAAATATTGTAAAATAAAATACAATAAGGTAAAACAAAAACTATTACATTGAAGTTGAACAAGACAGACCAACAGAAGAAAAGACCCAAGAGAAGGCACAAGAATCAAAGACCCACTCATTCTCATGCTCAAGAATCCCATGAAAATACTAAACTGGAAGCAATAATATATACTCAGAAGACTTATACCCAGTGTAGCCCCGTGCAGGCCCTGTGCGTGCTGCCTCAGTCTCTCATATGAGCTCTGCTCATGTTGACTCAGAGACCTTATTTTCTTGGTGTCCTCCATCCCCTCTGGCTCTTACACTATTTCTGCCTCCTATTCTGCAGGGTTCCCTGAGTTCTGGGGGGAGGAATTTAAAGAAGACATCCTATTTAGGGCTGAGTGTTCCAAAGTCTGCCTGCCTCTCTCCCTCTCTCTCTCCCTCTCTCTCTCCCTCTCTCTCTCCCTCCCCCTCTCTCCCTCTCTCTCTCCCTCTCTGTCTCTCTCTCTCCCTCTCTCTCTCCCTCTCTCTCTATCTCTCCCTCCCTCCCTCTCTCTCTCCCTCTGTCTCTCTCTCTCCCTCTCTCTCCCTCTTCTCTCTCTGTCTCTCTCTATCTCTTTCTCTCTATTTCTCTCTCTCCCTCTCTCTCCCCCCTCTCTCTCTCGTCAGGCTGTGGGTCTCTGTATTTGTTCCTATCTACTGCAGGAAGAAGCTTCTCTGATGATGGCTGAACATGCACTGATCTACAAGGATAGCAGATTATCATTAGGAGTCACTTAATTACTATACATACATACATACATACATACATACATACATACATACATACATACATACATACATACATACATACATACATACAGGCCAGTAGTATTTGGTTTTCAGTCTCTGGACTATCCATTCTCTGGTTCTTGATCACCCGTGAAGTGCAGTGTTGGGTATGGGTTCCATCTCGTGGAGTGGGCCTTAAATCAAATCAGTTACTTACCGGTTTGTTACTTACACAAGTTTTGTGCCACCATTGCCCGAGCATGTCTTTCAAGCAGGACACCACTGAATATCAGAAGGTTTGTGGATGACTTGGTTTACGGCATGCAGGGTACCTTCCTTTACCAAAGATGCTAGAACATAGGAGTAAAGGCTCTGTAGGCACCAGTTCAACATCTCAATGTTCAACGAGTTGTGTGGGTATTGTCTTCATCAATGGGGCCTTGCTGCCAGATTGTGGACAGAAACCTATAGTCTTGTCAGCAGCCTGGGTTGTTTGGAGATTCCCATGGGATCCCTTTGTCCAGCAACTCAATTAGATATAACCCAGGCCTAGTAGTAGAAGCTTTGCTTGGTGACAAACGATGGCCTGTGGGACTCTGTCTCCCCCATTAATTAGTAATTTCATTTAGAATGCCTCTATATATGTATATATTTTAGGAAGCTTCTACTGCAGTAGTTTCCCCTTAAATGCCAATTAATTTTAATTGTCTCTCACTGTATTCCCTCCTTTCAACCTCCTCCCCCTCCCTCTCCCCATTTGATCCTCCCATTCCTGCCCCCTTCCATCCATCCATCCGTAATTATACATTCTATTTCCCTTTCCTAATGAAATCTATCTGTATCATCTAGTCCCTTACTCTATACCTATACACTGTGGTTCTACAGATCATAGCTTGGTTATCATTGACTTAATAGTTAATATCCACATATTAGTGAGTACATACTCACTCAAAATGATTTTTTCTAGTTTTCTCCATTTGTCTGCAAATTTCATGATGTTTGTTTTGTTGTATTTTGTTTTTGTTCTTGTTTTAAAGGGATGAATAATACTTCATTGTGTAAATGTACCACATTTTCTTTATCCATTCTTCTATTGAGGATTTTCTAGATTGTTTCAAATTTCTGGATATTTCGAACAGAGCAGCAGTGAACATGATTGAGCTAGTGTCTTTGTGGTAGGACAAAGCATCCTTTGGGTGTATGCCCAAGAGTGGTATAACTGGGTAGTGGAGTAAAACAATTCACAACTTCCTAAGGAACAGCCACACTGATTTCCACAGTAGCACTACAAGCTTGTACTCCCACCATTCACTTATTCAACATCCTCAACCAACATGAGCTGTCAGTTGCTTTATTGATCTTGGCCATTCCAACAGGTGTAAGATGGAATCCCAGAGTAGTTTGAGTTTGCATTTCACCGATGGCTAAGGATGCTAGACATTTCTTTCAGCCAAACAACTTTCTTATCTATGAAATGACACAAGTTACAATGTTACTGACAAAGACTATATGAAATGATATGTGTAATTGCATACCAACTAGAAAGCCCTCAGATACAAAAGCTATGGTGACCATGGCATGTGGGTAATGGCGACTCCTCACTTGGTCTCAATAAAACACTAGGGTTTAAGTGACCCTTCCATCATCTCCAAGGAGACCGGTGAGGTGTCTGTCACTCACAGATGGATTTTCATTGCATTGCCCAGTAAATGACTGGTATTACAGAAAATTTCTTTCAAGTGAAAGAATCAAATCCATCCCTTCTCTGGATCATTTATAAATTAATAAACCTGCTAAGTTTTGCCACATTTCTCTCCTCGTTACTCAAGTCTCCAACCTGGGCCTGTTTCTACTATCACTAGCCTAGTTTGTTTATTTAACTGAGTCATTATTCCAAAAAATCTCATAGCTCTTCCATTCCACAGCAGGCCTTCCGATGGAGAGCAGCCTTACAAGTGAGCAAGAAGCATGCACACAATTCAGATAAACCTGGATAAATACTCTGAAGAAAATTAACCTTTGCATCACCCAGCTACAGTATTTCCCATCCTCTCTGTGGAAGGCTTCTCTCTGCCAGAACACTCCATCAAAGCTTCAAGTTCTGACTTCATCACATTCCTGGAGCTCTTTCTATGGTTCCCCATGGCTTCTACAAGGAAACTGGAGCTACTCACGTGGCCCTGCTTCCTCTCCAACTATATTTCTCTCATCACTGCTTGCCTGCCAGAGCTGCTCAGTCCACTTCTGAACACCAACACCCTGTCTTCTGTGCCTCTCTTGCCTTTATCACCCTCTCTGTGCTCTCAGGCCAGACATAAGTATCAGCCTTCACTTGGATGGTTCCTGTGTTCTTGGTCATAATTTCCTTTTCTATCATTGCACCTACCTTCCACATTATACTTGTTGCCAGAAAGTAGCACTTTTAAATTTATCTTTAAAGTTCAAGGGCAATACCTTCATACATACAGACATATGACAAACAGTTGTCAGCATTTTTATAAATGAATTTTTCATGAGAAGTAGTAAAATGGATATGAAAAGACATTATATTTTTGAATAAGAAAAAGAAAGTTCTTACTTGTACTTTCATCTCTAACTCTTGACTTTTATTGTTGTTTATTTTTGTTTCCAGCTCCTGTCAGTAGACAATATGGTGAGTCCTTTCTTCTGCTTTGTGAGTCCTTGGTAAAAGTTTCTCCCTAATGTCTCGTATTTTTCAGCTAATTATGATGGGCTTTAATGAAATCATCTTCTATGAAACAAGGCAGTTAAGTGCACTGATCTCTCAGGCTTTTCTAGTATCAAAACCTGATCATAAAATTACTTCTTTTTTTTAGGGAAAATGCAAAGTTGTGATTTTAATGATTCTGTAGTTCTTTTTGGGCTTATGAATGAAGAGATGGCAAAGGAAGAGGTGTTTTATCTAGGACCCTCTTCCAGAGCAGGCTAGTTAACCACTGATGTTACAGTAAATCCTGCTATCTTTGCCCCCAGAGATTGTCTTGCCCAGTTGCCATCAATGGGCAATCACTCTTCCCTGTGGGTGGTGAGTGTTCCTGGATGTTAAGCAGCCTTCAGTTCAGTCGTCAGTGAACTTGCGGGGCAGGGCTCTTGGGAATGGCCCAAAGCCAGGTCCTCCCTGTCTATCCCACAGGGCCATCAATGAACTTGGGGAGCACATGGCTCCTGGGAATGGCCCAAAGCCAGGTCCTCTCTGGCTATCCCACAGGGCCATCAACGAACTTAGGGAGCACATGGCTCCTGGGAATGGCCCAAAGCCAGGTCCTCTCTGTCTATCCCACAGGGCCCTTCTGGGGCTGAAACTGTGACTTCTCTGCTACAGACTAATTTTCTCTCATCTCAGAAACTGCACCCAAATCTGTGATTTCTCTTGAGCCTCCATGGACCACTTTCTTTCAAGGAGAGACAGTGATTCTGAGTTGCTATGGATTTGGCTTCAACTTACCCCAGAAAACAAAATGGTACTGGAATAGCAAAATAGTAGAAGAAATCCAAGGACATACCTTCAAAGTCCGCATGTCTGGAGTGTACCAATGCCAAGCCGACAACTCACATCTAAGCATCCCTGTGCACTTACACTTTTCTAAAGGTGAGACAAAGAGAAATAAAGCTTCAGACACCATTTCAGTCCAATTTTCTCTATAGATTTAATTACTACTCACCACAAATGAACAACCCATTCTGTTTCATGCCATGAAAATGTAATCTCTGTGTAAAACCAGATATAGAACAGAATTATCTTAAATTTAAACCAAAAAAGTTAATAAAATTTAAATTTTCTGTATAAAATCTAGTCTGTCTAGTAGGCAGGAACTTCAAGTAGTACATACATAAGGTATAATTGTTACTAACAGTTAATTTAGTTCAAGATGAGTCAAATACATCCACCCACTTCTATCCCTGTGGTCCTTAAAATTTGGCCTGAATCAGAATCTTTGTGACTACACAAAGACTTGAGACTTCCCCTGTACTTACAGACTCAAAACTTGATTTTTTTAAAGATTTGTTTATTTATTATGCATAGAATGTCCTGCTGGCAGGTATGCATACATGTCAGAAGAGGGCACCAGATCTCATTGTAGATGGTTGTGAGCTACCATGTGGTTGCTGGGAATCGAACTCAGGACCTTTGGAAGAGCAGGCAATGCTCTTAACCTCTTAGCCTCTCTTCAGCCCAAAATTTAATATTCTTGAACCCCAAGTATATGTAGTGTTTATAAACTGCTCATGGAGAAGCAATAAAACTATTTAAGTGTTATATAGAAATAAATTGATTAATTTTTTTAATAGATACACAAAGAGAGGGAGGGGTCAGGGAGGGAGGCATTTTCTCTTTTGGCCTTGAAACCTCCTGATCTGAAGTTGAAGTAGTGTCAGCCTTGTGACAATTGCCTTTGATTTAGTAAGCAAGAAAACACACTATTAGCAAGGAAAGGGGAAAAAGCTATGCTTTTTAGTCTAATGATTCCCTTGAACACTTACCTACTGAAGCATACAAATCTACACACCCCAAAATGAAGGACCCTAAATGGACAGGAAACCTTATTAAATTATATTTCTGGTATAGATGGAAAACTAAGGCTACTGGAAGTCAGTTTGCTTCTTGAGAAAGTACTAGCCAAATAAACCAGCAAGTAAATACAGATTATTAAAATCCCCTAAGAGGGAAAAAACATACAGGAACTCTGGTACACCAACATGGGAGACGGAACTGGAAGATTGCATTCCCAATGGTGACAGAAGCTTTTTAACTTACCTTCTGCCGTCCCGCTTTTATCAAACTGCAGGTTTGTGTTTGAAACTCAGAAAAAGAACTAAGAACACTTTCTCTAGTTCCACTTCCTGTAAAACCTACTTGGGCAATAATGAAAAGGGAGAATGAAAAAGTGATGGCCTGGTATGTTTCACAGATCCATTAGTGCTTCGAGGTCCACCTGCTGTGTTTGAGGGAGACTCTGTGGTTCTGAGGTGCGATGCAAAGAAAAGTATATCACGAAAGACCCTGACATTTCACAAGGATGATGTCCCTCTGGAATCATCTGGTCGAAGTTCTGAGCTCGCTATTCAGCATGCAGATCAGAGAGCCAATGGTGAATACCACTGCACTGTGAAAGAAAGGCTTTGGTCCAGAATTTCTTCCAATACAATCATAGTCCAAGTCCAAGGTACACCTTTAACTATTCTGAACAGATTATTAGTCATAGGCAGGCTCTCTGCATTTATAGAGGCAGAATAGGAAGGAAGGGTGGACTAAAAAGTCCACTGAGAGAAAACACAGACTTTTGGATGGAAAGATGTTGGTAACCAAAAGCGACACCTCTCTCCTGTCAGCGTTTGGTGAGCAACACCATTCCACATGCTGGTGCTGAGGATGAATTGGGGGTTTCTGAAGAATACTTAACTGTAGTGTAATGTTTTACTGTTTTGGCTTTGGGGGGGATCCACCACCAAGTTCCCAAATAAATCACTCATGGAGGCTTATTCTTAGCTATGACTGCCCGGCCTTAGATTGTCCTATTTCTAGCCAGTTTTTCTTAACTTAAATTATCCCTTCTAGCTTTGGCCTCGGGGCTTTTATCTTTCTCTGTCCCATGTACCTCTTCTTTCCTTCTTACTCCGTGACTGGCTGTGTAGCTGTGTAGTTGGGTGGCTGGCCCCTGAAGTCCTCTTTCTTCTCTATCATTCCCAGATCTCTTCTTCAAAATTTCTCCTCATATTTCTCCTCTCTGCCTGCCAGTCCCACCTACTCCTCTCTCCTTTCTCCTATTCCTTTCCCTTACCCTTGCTCCTGCCTCGCTATTGGCTATTCAGCCTTTTATTAGACCATCAGGTGTTTTAAGACTGGCATAGTAACACAGCTTCACACAGTCAAACAAATGCAATATAAGCAAAAATAACACACCTTCAAATCATAAATCATATTCCCCAATACATACCTGCTCAGTGGATGATTGTTATCCTTTCTAGAATTATTCCCACGTCCTGTGCTGATGGTCAGACCCTCTGAACTCATAGATGGAAGCCCGGTGACACTGATCTGTCAGACTCAGCTCCCTGAACAGAAGTCAAATGTCCAGCTCCAGTTCTGTTTCTTCAGAAACCTCCAGACTCTGGAGTCAGGCTGCCGCAGCTCCTCAGAGTTTCACATTCCTGCCATATGGGCTGAAGATGTAATGTGGTACCAGTGCACTGCAGAAACAATGGACGCCCAAGTAAGCAAACGAAGCCTGCCAATCAAAATTACTGTGCAGAGTGAGTATCATCCTGAGATTTCCCAGGTGTGGACTGGAAGATATGCAGAAGGGCACACCAGATTGGGTCATTAGTCTCTATAGAAAGTATTTCCTCATGCTTGTGGAAGTTGAATGAGGAAAAAATATGAAACTCATGTGGATATCCTTGATGATCTTTGAACCAAGAAAAGAAGGGGGGGTTGTTTTTTGTCTCTCAATGTCTTAATCTCCTGGACATGTTTTCCTCCCAGTGCTATAGTCCTAAGCTGTGAGCTATGGGGCAGCCTGGGATGAATGTTCTGCTTGGTCAAACAGGTTTCTAGAATACTAGGTCCCTACACAGGCTGCTTAAAGGCAAGAAAGACAAAGAGTGAAGTCTTGGCAAATAAACCAGTCCACCTTGATGCCCTTAGATGGCGCTACACACACTATCACTTTTCCCTAAGGCTCTAAAGCAACATCACTTTCTTAAGCATGACTGTCAGCCAGTGACTCTGCCTGACTGAATTTGGTCCGACACACAGGAAATGTAGTTGAGCATAGTAGGGGACACATGGTCTAGGATATCACCAGTGCGGAGGGAAGGAAAGTGACAGCATTAGCTGTGAATTCGCTCCCCTTCCTAAGAAAACCCTATCGATCTGTTCATGGCTGTAGGAAATGGGTGTTCCTGCAGCTACTGAAAGATGGACAGGTCAGAGAACTCAGAGGGCATGCTATCCAATAGTCATATCAGCGGTTCCCAGCACAGTCTCTCCTTCAACACAATACTTCCCACCTTCTATTCAACTACTATATTTTGGTCAGTTTTTAGATTGAAGACTAATTTAAAAGGCACTGTCCTAAGCCAACATACCTAAAACTCTCCCCAGCACAGATACCCTTCCTTGGATTATGCGGCTATCCTGGACATACTCTCTTTGTCCGCCTGACAAATATACTAGAGAAGTTAAGAAATGCTGACCCAGGGCAGCTTAATTATTTACATCAATGCCTCATTTCCAATCAACTGTGCTATCACTATACTCAGGACAATCGTGTTTGATGTCAAGTCGCCCTTTTCCCTTCACCTCTCCACCAATTTTGCGAAGTGTGGAGCACTAGGTGACATCTCTAGAATTGCCCTATCAGGATGTGGTAGATATGAAGTTAATTTGGGCAGAATAGCCTATATTCCTGGTCCATATTTTTGACAAGGTCATTGAGGAAAACAGGGCCTTTTCATCAGGTAGAAAACAGTCTCTGTCTCTTTCTACTTCCCAGAGAGAAGCCTAACTCTACTCTCAGGCCACTTCTCACATGAAACAACAGGTTTTGCCTCCCCCATCCCTCATTTATGAGCATCTGATCACCAAATGTCCCACATGTGTCATTCTTATTTATTTAGGAGCTTTTGCAGACTTCCAAATACACATCGTCCCAGCCTCAAGGTTAGTGTTTGAAGGGCAGCTGCTGTTATTCAACTGCTCAGTAAAAGGGGTCCCAGGGCCCATCACACTTTCCTGGTACAAAAGGGACAAGCTTAATAAGGAAACAAAGATCACTAAGTCCTCAGAGGCAGAATTCAAGATCTCCAGGGTAAACAGCAGTGATGCAGGAGATTATTTGTGTGAAGCCAACAACAGTCGCCGAAGCTTTGTCAGCAAGGCAGTCACCATCACCATAAAAGGTACGTGTCACCAGGCATCCTCTAGGAATGGATCCTACAAACTGCGCAGAGCTCCTTAGCAGGGACTCAAGACAGTCGGGTGGAAGTGGATATTGTCAATTACCAATAACCCAATGTTCTGAATAAGCTACCAACCATTACTCAAAGACTAACAGGAAAAACTTAGAAGGGGCTGAAGGCAGTGGGAACTCTCAGAAAGTCAAGTTGAAGAAAATGCTCAGTGGTTAGGAATACACCTTTCGTAAACTACAAATCACTTCTCATTTGAAATGAAATGACTCCTTATAAAAGAAAACCAAAAGGGAGGCTAGAACCAGTACATCTTGGGAGATACCTCCTGACAAACCTTCTTATGTAAGCCCTCCCTGCTGTGTCTTCAAGCCCTGGCAGCATGCTCTTTTCCTGCCCCCAGGCTCCTACAGTGAGATGCTGTGCAGAATGTGGTAAGAGCTTCACCAGGAGGCCAAGAGAGTCCCTCCCTCCTTCTGACCCAACCTCCATTTATTGGTTTTATCATGAGACTGAAATCCTAAGGCCCCCAGACCTCAACACCTCTCTCTGTTCACCAAACATTTGAAATATTATTCCTGTGCCCAGGCGATGGAGCAGGGAGAAGCTACCGTCCGTCCATCAGAAGTAAGCAGCAACCTTCAGAATGAGGCCACATCCAGAATCAGGTCATATCCAGGATCGGGTTACATGCTCCAAAAGGCTAGAGCTCCTATCCACAGTGACTCCTTACCTCTCCCTGCTCACCTGCAAATAGAGAGGAACATTCTGGTTACCTGGGAGAAGGAAAGACCTAAGGAGAGCACCCTGGAAGGGCATGTGAATTCAGAAGGGAAAATCTCCTGGAGCAAAGCACTAACGACACCAGAGAATGCCATGGAGTCTCAAAATGCAGGAGAGCAAAGAGTTGATCTGGGAAAGGGTGTCAGTTTCATGGTAGCAAAGCATAGACATCTCCCCTGAAGGCATCATTTCTGTAAAATGGAAGCCAGTCAAATAAGGAGCCAGGAGGAACAAGGCCCAAAGGTGGATGGGAAAGGAGCAGATGAACAACCAGCATGATTTTCTAGGGTTTTCATGACCCTCTTTCTAGAAGTCCATTAAGCAAATGGGCTTGCATTATGTAGTTTTCTAGACCTTTGTTGAATAGTAGTGGTAAGAGATATGTCAGGTCCTAAAGAAACCCAGGATGCATGACTAACTGTGGTGCCTGTTAGCACACCAAAGTGTGTGCTGGCTTCCAGGATCTCTCAGCAAGTACCTGCTGCAGAGTCCATCCCAGCTCTGCTCAGTTCTCACCTGCCCCCTACCCGAAACTTCTCCAGCCCATGGACATCCCTTCCCCCAACTTCTCATTCCTATATAACCCTGCCATTTGGGCCATTCACCCTCTTAGTTCTCTTGGTCTTCCTCTCTCGCTCCTGGCACCCCTTGCCCTCCTTGAATGGCCCAGTTCACTCTGATGGCCTGTTCAGCCCACTACTTCCTCTTTGCATTCTTGGACTTTCCCACCAGTCTCTGGCTGTACTATCCCTCATAACAAAAACAAAAAAACAAAGAACAAACAAAAACCTTCTCTTCAACCATACCTTAGAGCAAGTGGTCACGTCCTCATTTTATTCAGTATACAAATCCTGGCTGATCATTATCAAGGCCACTTGTTAACATCACAGAGGACTCACTGGAAGAACAAATTTGCTTCTATTTATACTTGGATCTTTGTTCAGGAGAAAGTAAAAATCCCATGGTGGTCGTTGTTTTTCAAAGCGATAGAACATATTGTTGAAAACTACTGGTTCTGATGTGCCAGTCTGTTTGTAGCAAGAGGAAAGGGGCCAGGAGTCCTAGGTAAGTAAGAATTTGTTGCAAGGCTATCTTGAGAGTAAGGAAAAATAGGAAAGACTGCATAGCCAATTCAGGGAAGAACTAGAAGATTTCTCACAATAGAATATATTTCTCAATATAGAATTGTTGGGGGGGGG
>LOEQ01009047.1:7519-21773 GCA_001685075.1 Bramus lutescens | reverse complement strand
GCTGGTGTGCTGCTTTATTGCTGGTTCTCTAGAAGAGCAGGTGGGTGGCTCCCTAATCGTGCCCTTCCTATCTCTAGTCCTGCATGCCCACACTGACTATGTGGCCATCCCTAGGCTCTCATGAGCGCCTCCTCCTCCATCACATATCCCTCACCTTTCTCTCCAGGTCCTTCAGAAGTCCTGTTTACCAAATACAAAGTTGCTCCAACAGCCACATCAAGAGCAATATGCCTCAATGAGATATCATTTGTAAAACCTCAGAAAGGGCAGAGGCTCTGTGTTCATAAAATTTCCCAAGGAATGGGAAGAAGAAAAGGACTCTAAGAGATGGAACTCAAAACAGAACCCAAAAAGAATTTGGTCCTTTACTGATTTTTTTAAAATGTATAGCAGTTTTATAGATGATCAAGTCTATTTTCCTGTCTAAGGCTATTAAACTCTCTATAGTCATTAAAGACCACTGCCATTTAAAATCCAGGTTAATGGGGTACAGATTAAGAAGTTTCCTTTCACTTGAGGCCGGCATCAATAATTCAGTTGCTTCTACTCCTCCTCCATCCATCAGCAAAGATTCAGATCTCAGTAACGGAAGTTCCTGGCAGTCTCTGTGTGAGCCCCATCTGAGCTGTTCTCTCTTCCTAAAATACAATGTCTTCCTTTACAGGGGGAAAGTCTGCCTCTGGTGACTCCAGGTAAGAAAATGGCCTTATTTCTGGAAGTATTGAAACATCCATGGGACAGAAAAATTAAAACAAATCTTATTATCACCAAGAGCACAATTTCTACAGGGTTACTGAGGTGGGTTGTACCCAACTGATGCCACTCCTCCCTTGGGTTATTTCTAGCTAATTCCCTGAAGCTCCACCTTAGCGACAGACAGCTAATCCTCCTTCCCACATCAAGTAGCAACCATTTCTCATTTATTAACCCACTTCCTTGTACCACTGTTAGCTTGGCATCTAAATGACCACTTTGGCAGCTAACAGGGAAATTGAGGTTCCCTTTGGAGGTTCTTCTTCTCATTAATAAAAGAATTTAGAAACAAGCTCAGAAGGAAACTCAGTAACAATGTTATTAGAATTTAAGAAAAAAAATATAGCCAAGATAGGTGAAAATCCTGGTGCTACCAAGGAGGGAAAAGTCAAGCCTTTTAAGGTGAGCAGTATGGAATAGAAATCATTTATTAAAAAAAGAAATATCACACCCAAGAATGGAAGTAGGCTAGTGAGCAGAGCAAAAAGCCCAAAAGACAGCCGACCATGTGGTAGATGGTCTTTAGAACTCCTCCCTCCCATTTGTAAGTCTTGAGCTATGTTTCACACATATTCTCTTTGTTGGATAATGCCAAGGTGAGAAAGGGCTTCTAGTCTTCCTCTGAAAACTTGGCTACTTTCACAATAATCATGAAAGTGCTTTTTTGGTCATTTTTCTCCTATCACATAGACATTGACTCATCCATATCCTGAGGTGATATAGCTTAATTAGCCTAGAAATCTGTGGGCATGGCTAGCATAGTCAAAACCCATGCCAAGAAGATCTCCACATACTTCATCCACTGAGAGAAGTGACTCTGTCAACAAGTAGTGTCTGTGGAGAAGTGGCCACCAGCCTACATCCTGAAGGCTCACAAACATGTCACCTCCCATGGTGGCTGTGTCCTGACCACCAGAGTTCCTTGGAGCCTATCTGATCTTTGTTTCTCTGAGACTGATATCTCTGAGGAGGGTGTCAGGCCTGTTTTGAGTCTTGGCTCTTCCCCTTTCTAGTTTAATGGTGTTGGCAAGTTACTTAGCTTTATAGAATGCCCATTTCTTACACATATAAAACGGAAACAATGCAGAACTAAATATATCTAAGTATTAGCTGGGTGCCTCTTACATACCATGCGGCCATACACCTAAAAAAAAAAGGAATAATATTGACTGAAAACCCCTTAAATGGATGCTCTCACTTCCTGACAAACATCAGTGTTTCTATATCTTACAGGAACCCTTCATATTCAGAATCCCAGGAGCCCACCTATTACAATGTACCAGCCTGTATAGAACTGCAGCCAGTATACAGCAATGGTGAGGACAAGGGCTGTCCAGTCTCTGGTTTGGCAGAAATCACAGGATACATATTAGAACAGGGTCAGGAAGATGGTAAAGCCTTGAGGACTATAATCCTTCCAGAGGGCAAACTGGCCAAGGGAGGGGCACATAGGTGAGAAAAGAGACTGACTCCTTATCCTCTGACACTTTATCTCCTTCCTAAACAGACCCTAAAGAAGAAGTGATTTACACGGAAGTGCGGTGTGGCCTACAGAGATGTAAACATGCAGGTAAAAAATCTCGGGAAGTCTCCATTCTTTACTTTTGCTCAGCCTCCACTTTCTCAGCATGTCTGGGCCAGCCAGGCACAGAGCCTCTCCTCACCAGCTTGCTAGAGTTTCTTACCTTGCACCTACAGTGTTTGAAAGTAATCCAAAGCTGCCATACAGTACTGCCTTCTCCATTGCCCGTGAATGAGCTCAGGGTGACTGTTACAAAATCAACGTGTAGTTCCCTCTGAGCCTCTGTGTCCACACCTGCAAGGTGGAATGGGGCTGGCATCCCTGCTTTCCTAGTTTGGGCAGCTAAAACATTGCGCTGTAGATTGGGCAGGTGAAATAACAAATATTGTTACAGCTCAAAAGTCTGAAAGCCCAAGACCAAGAAACCAGATGGCTGTATGAAAAATAAAGACAGGTCTGCTCGAAGGTAAGGTTGAGGGGAGGGTTTGTCACAGATATGAGAGGGAGAACAGCCAGAGGCATCTGGAAGAGTCCAGACTGAACATGGCCAGCAGATTGAACTGAGCCATGGGGAGGTGGCCATCAGGGGAGGACAAGCAGACTGAGAGAGATCCAGGAGCAGAGTCAGCCAGGAGCCAAAAGGGCACATAGCCAAAACAGCTGGGTTATACAGGAGAAAAGAGAAGCCAGGGGAAGGGACAAAACCCAGGGGCTGGAGAAGTTTAGGGTAGGACTTGGATATGCCAGCCAGGATCCACTTTGGTATGTTAAATAGGCACCTCAGTTACCCGTTTGTCCTGAGTTTCTTTGAAATTGAACATTCCCGCTTTTTGTTGCTGATAAGGGGCAGCATCACCTCTTCTATAACTACTTCTAGCTGAAATAGGAGAGTCATTGGGGACCCAGGAAGGCTGGAATGGTGGTCACAGCCAGGAAGGACAAAAGGAACGCAGGCTGCTCTTACTGCCCAAGTTCAGAAAGACCATTGGGGCTCATGATGTGCAGGCTGCTTTGGAGCAGACTAGGACACAGGCTCCAAGGAACATCTGGGGCTGGAGCTTTGCAAGTAGTTTTGGAGCTGTCTGACTCTTCAGCTAATTGGAAATCTGCTGGGACAGACTAGGGACCTAAGGTAAAGTTAAGGAATTTAGGAGAAATTTTTATCTTAGGTGTACACTTGAAACTTCCATGCCTATGGTCTTGGTAATTGGAAGAGGGAAGGAGTCCCAAGACCAGGGAAATGGGAAGCCCACCCCGGGGTGTAGGCAGTAGGTGGGGGAAACTTAGTATGCTGATTAACAGAAGTACTTATCTGGAGTACATAAACTTTGGCCTGTAACAGGTGGATACAGTCATGACTTCTTGAAGCTTATAAGAATTTTTTAATTTTAAAAAAGTTAAAAGTTTTAGACATTTTAGCATTACCACTGTTTGTAATCTGTTCTGAAATCCACGTTGTAGAAATTGACTCATACTTTCAAGTCAGAGTAAAAGCTTGGGGACCCAAAAATATTATTCTGGGTTAAAAGCATTAACACTTTTCCTATATATACAAGAAACTGGAAATATAGATTGGACAGAGATGTTTTCAGCATGATTGAGAAGCACTTTTAAGTCTATATTTAGAAGACAACCAAAGGAAACATAAATTTTGAGCTTGTGACTATGATAAGAGTGGCAGTGCTTAAAAAAAAAGAGCCTAGATTAACAGTGTATCAGAGCCCCGCTGATTAATGGTAAATCTCTGAACATTTCTAGTCTTAGTATAATAGCATACTGAGGGTAAGGATGCTGAAGCATTTGTCATCCCTTTAAATTGCCTTCTCATATCTTTACGGTTAGTACTTATACACATTAAATTGCTTTCTTAGGCCCTCATAACTTACAGAAACTTTGAACTTTTTCTTTTCATCTAATTATTTGCCATAAGGCATGAGTGGTTGGTTCCTGAGAGAAGTCATTGCAAGGCAGGTTCCTTTAAAGGAAGGAATAGTAAAAAGTTACATTGAAACCTGTTGTGAGTGTGTCTTTTATCAGTGTGAGGTCTGCCAACAAGGTAAACTATCTGTGTGTGCCTTTCTTAGCAGGAAGCCTAGTAACTCTAGGTTGCCTGATTTTATATATGAAATTAATTGAACAGGCAGCTGCAGCATTGCAGGGAGGATCTGGGTGCCTGTTGCTGTTAACATAAAGCTACAGTTGGCCATCAATATCATCAGAGACCTGCAAAGAATAAATTACAGCAGGAAGTATAAATCAAATGGCTTAGTTATCAAGTAAAATGGCAGAGACTTACTGCTGGATGGTTATCCTAGGCTCCTGTGGTATTTGGCTTTGTTGAAGGTAAAAGTAGTTGGTCTTTGGCTGTCTCACAGGACAGACTACATTACAGCTTTGGCTGCTGCATAGAACAACAATGGCCGTCAACTGCCAGACCCAGAAAATCTGAGAGCTTTTTCTGTGGAGAAGGAATTTTTAAAAAATGACCCACTTTGGCAAGGCAGAGTAGAGCAGTCAACCCAACATGTCGACAGTTTGGGCAGAGTCCTGGCAGCAGACAAGGCAGGGGGCAGTTTTTTTCAAGTGGTTAGAGTTACACTGATCCAGGTGAAGTTGCCTGTGCCCTGGCATCTTCTTTGGAGACCTTGGGATTGCTGCTAGGCACTGGCATTTCTGTACATCATGGGAAGATTTTTCCATTAAACAGTTAAGTGCCATATTCAGTAAATCTCTGAAGAGTTTGAGGACCATTATCTATTAAGAATACCTGAGTTAAACAAACTTTGCTTGTTTTTAGTTACTAGTTTTAGACTTCACCTTGAAAACAAATATAGGATAGTAAACAATGCTTATCTCTGTCACTGAATTACATTTGTACTTAGCATGGCTTATGAGCGTAGTGTATTAAGGAGCACATTAAAAATTTGATCATTAACTTGCACTCTTAATTATCTTTAATGGTTTACAAGCTAGTATCTTTATAAGAGCAGCATTTTACAGCTTTGTCTCTGTTAAGTTTGAGCCTTAAAAAATTTGAGTTGAAGATTTAATTGAAGATCCTTTAGCAGCAAAATAAAACTTTAAGCCATATATATAGTCCATAGAGAGACTTGAAACTTTGCAAAACTATAAATACAGTTCACATAGGGACTGGAAATCTTAATTGTTTTCATCCTTTCATAGTGCACCATTACAGAATATCACAGTTTCTTGTATGACTCAGTTTATCCAAATAGTTAAAGTTTAGAAAAGTTACCAAACACAAAGAGGCTAGACACAAATCTTCAAGTCAGTTACTAACTGTTAACTTGAGTAGACCTTAGGAATTTATAAACCTTATTTATCAAACATATGCTGCTCCTTACTTAAAATTTTTCAGAAGCCTAGTATTGAGCAATTAGCTAAAACATAAGTGGTTAAACACGCATCTCTAAGTCATGTTCTGTTCACCTGAGTAGACCTTTATAACCTTAGGAAGTTATTATCATAAAAATCCATCCTAATCCAAAATATTTTGTAGACCTACTGTTGCCTCCTTGGTCTAAAAAGGAGATACAATATAATTTAATTGTAGGGCTCAGGAGCACTGATAAGTTTTTTAAGTGTTGCTTTACAACACATGGTCATCTAAACCCAAATGGTGGTGAAGTTACCTTGCACAAGCAAACTCTTTTTTAACCTTAGTAAAGATGGCTGTCAGCCATATAGTTGCTATTTTAAGACATCGATTTTCTAGTAGATCTAGTTTTTAAACAAGAGTTGAATCCAAGTTACATAGACTTCCCTTGACAGCCCTTGGCAGCATGGCAAAGCACTGTTAAGAAGGCTGGCCAGGGAGAGGAGGGAGGGTGGAGGGGAACCTCACTGAACAGGACCCTGAGATCCCCAAGCAGCACCCACATTTTAATCTCCCTTTCTTTCCACAGGAGCCACAAATACAGTGAGTCTGCTGGTACCTATAGCTCCTCCTGTGGGCCTGCTAGCTCTGCTCTTACCCTGATGCTGTAGCCTCTTGGAGTCTCCTGTTATCTACTCTCAGGTGAAGCTGGGAAGTACTCTGGCTCCTGGGATGCAGAAGTCACCCTCCTCAGCACTCCCAGATGAGTTCACAAATCTCCCAGCCACTACCTCCACAGTGCAGCCCAGCATTCTCCTTGGGAGAGAGGACACACTGCAGTGGGACTTCAGTGCATCCTGAGCTCTGTGCACCAAGTGGCCAGGACTCAGACCCCTACTGGATTCCCACCTGTCACTAGACCAAGTACTGCACATGGTATTTTTTTAATCTAGTGTTTTTTTTTTATCTAGTGATAAGCTGCTGTTGACCTAGGGAAAGTCATATGTACTGGCTTTCTCAATGAGCTTCAGTTTCGATGGCTGTTGCTTCCCCTCAATTAGGACTGTTTGACTGTAGCTGGAACTCATGATCTCAGGGTACGTGGTGTCAACCTAAGGCCCTCAGTACTGCTCTACCAAGTGGGAAGCACCCATTCTTTGGACAATGGACTCATGATGAACTCTTTATAGCAGAGCTGCATTTCACAATCTTTTAATTGTTTAGAACTTAAGATCTGTACCTCATATCAGTATAACTCCTTTCTTGCTCAAGAGCTAACCACTCAACTCAAATGAATACCCCATACCCTAAGTCTTTCCTAACCTGACAAAAGGAACCCCATAAAGACAATATTAGGAGCACCAAGGACAAGCTAATGCATCTTCAATCATAGAAAGTACTATGTAATTGTGAATGAACAATGACAAAGAAAGCAATATTGGATTCTATGTGCCTCCCAAGAAACTCAGAATCACCCTGTTCTTTCTGTCCCCTGAGTGAGAATGAGAGAAAATCTGGGTGGGAAATCCTGTTCACCAGGAGTTAAGGCTTCAGATCTCCATGTGCTTATGATCACCCACGAACCTTTTGGATATGAAAGAGATCACCATCCGGACCTGGGTAGAACCTGAGACTCTTCATCTCTAATAAGTTTCCGTATGGTGCTGATCCTTTAGTCCTGGGATCATACTGAAAGCTGAGGCTCCATAGATCTTGACAGAGACTAATGAAGCAGATCTGGCTATCCTCTGCCAAACTCCACAGAGCATGTCCACAAGGATAACACTCACATTCAATGCCCCTGAACCATCCTTTGGCCAAAAGCACTGTAGTGGTTTGAATAAGAATGTTTGGTCATCAGGGAGTAGAACCATTTGAGAGAGATTAGGGGTTGTGGGCTTGTTGGAGGAAGTATGTCACCAGGAGTGAGTTGGGGGGGGTTCAAAAAGCTTGTTGGAGGAAGTATGTCACCAGGAGTGAGTTGGGGGGTTCATGCCCAGTGAGTCTCTCTTTCTGCTGCTGATGTAGAATTTTCAGCTATTTCTTCAGCACCATATCTGCTTGCATGCCACCATGTTCCCTGCTGTGATGATAATGGACTAAACCTCTGAACTGTAAGCAAGCCCAAATTAAATGCTTTCTTTCATAATAGTTGCTGTGGTCATGGTATCTCTTCACAGCAATAAAACACTAACGAAGACAAGCACCCTCAGAAAACTCCGAGATATCTTGGGTTTTGCCAGCTCTCCTGTCAGGGAAAGGAAACCATCTTTGTTTCTCCGCAGGCCTCATACTCAGTTAACAACTGGCGAGTGAATATACCGTCTATTGCTCTCTCCACTCCTGAGATGCTGCCCCCTTTAATTGTGCCCATCATATGTTCTCTTGATCTCTAACCCTGTGGATCACTGTTTCAGCTCTTTTTCTCTAAAGAAGCAAACTCAAAAAAATGTGAGTTTGTAGGAGAAGACAAGGAGATGGGAACAAAGGGGTGATGTCCATGCTCCAATTCCAAGAAAATGGGAGGGGCATAGTAATGTAAGAGGTTGAAAAGATTTTAAGGACGTGTGGGCAGATAAAATACACATTATTTACTTCAAACAAAGGCTGCTAGACAGGCAGCTACACACAGGCACCCAGGCACATGCAGGCACATGGGCTACATACAAGTAGGTAGCACACAGGGCCCATGGTGGTAAGCACATAGGCTTGCCAACAAACACATAAGCTTGCTGTCAAAGGTGGAAGTTGAGGTCTCTTGTATCTGGTCATTTTTATATAGAATCCACACAAAGGTGTCACTCTGATCTGAATACAACAGATTACAACAATGTTTATTTTTGAGGTTCCCAGACTATCCAGTGTCAGCCGCGTTTTGGCTGACTCATAGCATATATCCATATCACCACCATGTTGTCTAAACAGAAACTGATAGCTTCTGTTTCTTATAAAAGGTAGGGAAGAGAAGGAGAAAGGAATCTATGGAAAGAGACAAGTGACATGATCTACACTTAGCAAATTAAAGCCCTAGAAGGGCCATTTTTTTCCATGTGAATTTAAAGTCAGAAGACCTGTATCCAATTCAAGCAGGCAACCCAGTGGAACTCCTCTTTGCCCAGGAGAGGGGAGCCCTTTTCTACTTAAGCTTTCAGCTAATCGGGTGTGTGGTGATACAATATTTTGAAAATATCTCTTACATTCTGTGAGACTGGAACTTTCACTGGATCTCACAGCTGTGTACTCTTCCTTTAAGAGAACAAAGGAACAATCAACCTTATTTGTCTTGGATTCTGCATGTAATACACTTTTACAACATAAGCTACTGCATAACCACAATCTTATGTTATGTATTCTTGCATGTCCCTGACCCAGAGTAATACATATGTACCATTTGCTGGAAGCAATGTTAATGAAGTTTAAATGAAATCATTTATTGATATTTATTGATAAACAGTGATATTTGTTATCTGGGTCAGCAGGATTATTTGGAGACCATGACTCAATCCCTTGTAGAATTCTGTTAAAAAGTTTTATAAAGTAAACTCCATTCCTTCCCCCAAGTGATGCTGTCTATGCTGTTAACAAAATAAAGAGTGGAGTTGTTTGTTAGGGACAGACAGACGCCACCCACACACAGACACAGTTCAGAAAACAGATAGACACAAGAATACACACAGACAGACAGAGAGACAAAGAGATCCATAAGAGAGCCTTCAGATAGGCACAGATTCAGACTAATATAACAGAAAGGCCGAGTATGGAAGACACAGGGAGCATAAAAAAGAGAATTTAGATCTGAACTCATTCTTGACTGAGAGACTCCAAGGGGATGTGCTTCTATCCCTTTCCTTAATGTGACACTGTTGCATTATTGATTACTTAGAGTTAATTACTGTTGCCTGTAATTGGTACAGGAAGAGAGCACTCATAGTACGTAGGACAGTCACTTTATTCTGTTAATTCACATCTTTGTGTAATCCAGATATACTTTTACAGAAACACCCAGAATAACATTTGGTCAAGTGTCTGGTCAACCTAACACACATCATAACCAAGGGGAGGGGGCCTCTGTGATTCTCAATTTTGTAGTTCAGACAAAAAAAAATCAGGTCCATTGTGATTCTAGAGGTTGAGATCTGGTTTTGTCTTTGTTATGTGGGTGTTCTTTTTTTGTTTTGGAGGGGTTATTTGTTACTTGCTTGTTTATTTGTTTGCCTGGTTTGAGACAGGTTCTCATTATGTAGCTCTGAATGTTCTGGAATTCACTATGTAGACCAGACTAGGCTTGAACTTATGGAGATATGCCTGCCTTTTTCTCCCAAGTGCTGGGATACCACTCTGCCTGGTGCATGGGTGTGGACTTCCTTTGTTAGTTTGAGTCTTATGGGCAAAAAAGATGGGGTAAAAGAGATGTGGGCAGGTTGGGTCTAGAGGTTGGAGATGACTTGGTGGAATAAAGTCAAGTGGACAGAGGCGACTGGGCTGGCGTGCAGGATGTGCTTCCTGTTACAGTCGAGTGTATAGGTAGAAATGTCTGGGTGAGAAGGTTGGATATGGCATGGTAGAGTTCTATGGTTTGGGGAACAGATTGGGAGATGATCCTACCCCAAGCCTAGAACTCCTTAGAAAGGAAGGCATGGAAAACCAGATGAGGCTGGTGTACTAGTTGAGATAGCAAGGCTAAAATTTCTGGATTGTGGTAAAGGTATGAATAGAGATGTGGTAATCTGAATGGAAATGGTTCTCTGTTGGGAGCTGCAGACCCCTGGCCCCTTGACTTTCTTTGCCTGCCTCAGACCCTTTGCCTGCTTGAGTGAACTGAGAAAAACACCTGTGCCTGCAGCTGCTCTGAGCATGAGACCCTAATGGCAGGGGAGTGGGTTCTGATGAGGCCTGCAGCTGAAAGATCCAGAAAGCTGGGGCGTGGCTATTAGTTCTATCAGTTAAGGATCCCTATATAAGCTTCCCTGGAGCACAATAAACTTGGCACTCTTATATCAAGGATGATCCGTATCCCTGTGTCTCTGTCTGTCTGTGTGTACATGTGTTTTTAAGTCTCCAGCTTAGTTCCCGGCTCGCTTACTGTCCCATAGTGCAGGCGCTACAGTTCCCATAGACCTACAGGGAGTGGCATCTTTGAAGGTGTGGCCTTGTTGGAGTAGGTGTGGCTTTCTTGGAGGAAGCGTGTCACTGCAAGAGTAGGAAAGGATGGGGGATTTAGGCTTTGAGGTTTTAGAAGCTCAAGCCAGACCTAGTAGCTCACTGTCTCTTCCTGCTGCCTTCAGATTTGGATGTAGAGCTCTCAGCTACCTCTCCAACACCATGTCTGCCTACATGCTTCCCACCATGATGATAATGGACTAAGCTTCTGAACTATTAGCCAGCCCCAATTAAATGTATTACCTTTATAAGAGTTACTCTGGTCATGGCATCTATTCACAGCAATGAAACCCTAAGACGGGGGAGGACAGGGATATTCACTAGGTTAGATGGGAAGTCTGGATACCTATCAAGTTGGCAGAGTTGGCCCGTAGGAACTGGGTGGTGCAGACTGGGCAGATTCCGGCAAAGACTAGAGCTTGACTGTGATACAAGTGGGACCAGTCAGAGTAGGCCAGGGCACAGGATGTGAGGCCCAGGCCAGATCCTGGAGGAGAACATAGAAAGTCTGGATACCTAGTGGGGTGGTGGAAGAAACCCAGATGGATCCATGCATGGCTTCAGGTAGAGCAAGTCCTGACAGAAGCCTGGGTGTTTGCTGCAGTGCAGGTAGGAATCTCTGGTCTTTCATTTTCCCTTTTTAATATTTCAAGCCTGGTGTAGGAGTTCCTTCTGTCAATGTGTTGCTTTCATTGATTAATGAATAAAGAAACTGCCTTGGCCGAATAGGGCAGAACTTAGGTAGGTGGAGAAGACAGAACTGAATTCTGGGAGGAAGAAAGCAGAGTGAGAGAGATATGCTGTGGATCCACCAAAGACAGACACTGGGAATTTTACCTGGTAAGCCATTGCCACGTGGAAATACATAGATTAATAGAAATGGGTTAAATCAAGATGTGAGAGTCAATAAGAAGCAAGAGCTAATGGGAAAAGCAGTAATTTAATTAATACAGTTTCTGTGTGGTTATTTTGGGTGTAAGTTAGCCAGGCGGCCGGAACAAACAAGGGGTTTGCTCCTTGTAACACAAGCCCAATGCCTTGAAAACAACTTTGTTTGAAACTAGATTTCAAGACCAGAAACCTAACCCCTGTTCAACATACCATGTTCAGTCACTTATCCCAAAGAAAGCAAACAAAATAGCATTTGGAGAAGGCATAAAACTCTGCAGCCCACCTTCATGGTACTGGCATGAGTTCTAACTTTAAATAGAGAAAGAATTGAGGCAGGGATAAGAAGCATGGTCAAAGTATGTTCCAGTTGCTCATTCTCTGAGTTCTGATTCAGCAATATGGCCCAAAGAAGCCCCTATGGTTTAAGGGAGAAATCTTATTCCCCATGAGATGATTGCTGCTATTTGGACAATCCCATCATGGGGTATTATGGAATATTATTTTAAGATTTGTTACATTCTTTTATGCTGTGGAATATTTGTTTCATGGTGCAAAGATGTGTTTCATTCATTTGTTTAACTCTGTAAAGCTGCATGTGTTACTTTGCCTGTCTAAAATACCTGATTGGTCTAATAAAGAGCTGAATGGTCAATAATTAGACAGGAGAGAGAAATAAGTGGGACTGGCATGTTGAGAGAATAAATAGGAAGAGATGAGAGAAGAGGGGGAGCGAGAAAAGGAAGAGAGGGGGACACCAGAGGCCAGCCACCCAGCAGCACAGCCAGCCACTGAATAAGAAGGAAAGACAGAGAGAATAGAGAACAGTAAAAGCCCAGAGGCAAAAGGTAAATGGAACAATTTAAGTTAACAAAGCTGGCTAGAAACAAGCCAAGACCAGGCTTTCATAAGAATAAGTCTCCATGTATTTATTTGGGAACTGGGTGGTGGGCCCCCAAAAATGCAAAGAGAAAAAAATTACAATGGGTGATCTCTTTGTAAGTTCTGCTATGGGCACAGATTTTGGATATTGATGGGGGTGTAAACAAGGCATTGTTGACAGCAAGATGATTTGATTCTCTCATCTTTGCTCCTTCAGTCTGGAAGAGGGCTGAGATAAGTAATGTATCACCGGTTTTAGAGACAGTTTTAAGGCTGTCTTCCAACAGAGGCGATTCTCCTGCCTCAGTCTCCCATGTCTAGAATTATAGATGCGCATCACAGGACTGCTCAGCCAGACGATCACTGGGTGACTAGTGAGGCTCTGTGCAGGGTTAAGCAGAGTCTGACCCAAAGTTTGAAGTAAAGGGGAAAAGCCCAATGCAAAATGGAGGCAAAAATGCCAGGCTTTCCCCCTGCCCCTGAGTAAGGAACCAATGCTTTCCAGCAAGAGCAATTTCTAGGTACCTATTATAGATTCCCTTTAATATATTCCTCTCGCTTAAACAGCATTCCAGAAATGGAAAACTCTTCATTTTGTCACAAAATTAAAATGAAGCTGAAGAATTCACTGTTCATTCAACAATTCCTATTTCGCAAATGTGCTCTATACAGTCCACTAAATTGCATGAAATTCATTGAAAGTTCATAATTGGCTGGATTTTCTTAATACAACAGTCAAAGCCTTCGCTAACATTCAGTTCATGAGATCTTACTATTTCATTTCCTTTCTCTTTAAACCTTCATGTGAGCATATATTGTATGCTAGCCTAGCATCTCCTCCACCCCACCATGTGACTCAGTGCTTCCCTCTATTCAGTCCCCCTTTTTCCCCAGATAGTTTCACTTCCACTTCCATGCCACATATATAATTTATGCATCTATATAAAATCTAGGGATCACAAATGCATAAAAGCACACAATTGTCTTGGGAAAGCTTAATTTACTTTATATGATTGTCTTGATTTATAGCCATTTTCCAGCAAATGGTATCATTTTGTATTCCTTTTTATAAGATTTATTTATTTTCTATATAGTGTTCTACCTGCATGAATGACTGCAGGCCAGAAGAGGGCACCACATCTCATTGCAGGTGGTCATGAGCCACCGTGTGGTTGCAGGAACTGACTGAACTCAGGTCTTCTGGAAGAGCAGCCAGTACTCTTAACCACTGAGCCATCTCTCCAACCCCCATTTTGTATTGTTTATGACTAGAAAAAAATCATCATGTCTACACACTGAATTTTTCTTATCTGTTCATCTGTTGTTGGACACCTAGTTTGGTTTCATGACTTAGCTATGGTGAACACTGGTGGCAAGTATCTCTTGCATATGTTCATTTGGGGGCCTAGTAAATACCTAGGAGTGATAACCCTGGAGGACATACAAGACCTACTTTCTGCTTTTTTGAGAGCCCTGTAGGGTGACTAGTTTACATAGCTGGGCTAGCAGTCTATGAGGATTCCCTTTTGTCCACATCTTCATCAGATGCGATTGTCATATTTTTTAAATGTATGTAGGTATTTTTCCTGCATGTAGATGCACCATGTATATGTGTTCATTGCCCACAGACACCAAATAAAAGGGAATTAGAATGGGCGGTGGTGGCACACGCCTTTAATCCCAGTACTCGGGAGGCAGAGGCAGGCGGATCT
>LOEQ01009046.1:28180-41058 GCA_001685075.1 Bramus lutescens | reverse complement strand
ACACACACACACACACACACACACACGCCCATAGCCATACCTATGGTAACAGAGGTTTTGAAGATGCAAATTGGGACCTTGATAGGCCTGAATTCTTCAGATGGACAAAGTCTACTCCTTAAAACAAGAGGCTATTTCCTAATTGTGGTCAGAGAAAGATGAGTTATAAGAGAGTCAGCATCACATCACACTGTTGGCTATGAAGAAATAGAAAACAGGACACAGGCTAAGGAATGGGGCTGTTCTCTAGAAGCCAAAAGTACAAGAAATCAAGTTCTTTCTAGAGCTCACGGACAGTTCTCAGCTTTGCGAGTCTCTGAGGTACCTGCAACCAATAAATCTCAGATAATAAATCTGTGTGGTTTATAGTCACTCACTTCGCGTTAATTTATCGTAGCAGCCAAGAGAAAATATGTGACTGACAGGATAAGCTGAACAAGGTGTCCCCAATGTAGAAAGTGAATCCCGTAGTGTTTGTACATTGAGATTAATCAACTTTTAGTTAGAGGTTCATGTTCTATAGGTTAGTAATCAATGTCTCCTCATAAATTTGTTCACACACAACTTTGAAAACTTTGTCATGCCATGAAACTAGAAGGCAATGAGTTTTGGGCTTTTGATGAGTTTTATAGCCTCTGAACCCATAGTTAACAGATTCACTAAACACTTTACTTATTTTTTATGTGGTGATTTCCCAAACAATAATCATTTTGTACATAAAGAACCTTATGCCATCTGAAATTCAAATTTAAGCAGGTACCTTATATTTTAACAGATCTTGCCAAGAGAAGTCATAGCTATCCTAACTGTGTAAGTAGGCCCCTCAGCTATGGACTGCACACTGTGCTCTGGAGCTTCTGTAACTCAGGATCTACCCAGCTTCCTGTGGAATGACAGGGTATCATCATCTCCAAGCAGAAGCCAGAAGGATGTGTGCACCTTGGGTTATCCTGTATGTTCCAAGTGTAAGCAATAGCTTAAAGAATGATGCTCCAATTGCATTGTGTGGGGGAATCAGACAGGAAATTTATGATGAGGTAGATTCCTGGATTCATCAAGAGAATCTGTTTCAGGACTGGAACCAGATTTGCAGATTACTGCTAACAAGCATTGCAAGTGGTTTTGATGAAGAATCTGTGATTCACACTCTGAGAAACCCACACCTAACCTCTGTGACCTGTGACTGAGAAATGAAACACTTGCTTCCTGAGGATTATCGATGGGCACATGTGCTTCAGACAATTACTGAATGCAAATTGCCAGAAACTCATTAGCAATTCTTTCTTCTTCTCTCAAATTTCCACAACTGCCCTGAAATTTTTCCTAATTCTTGAGCTGTTCTGAGCCCTACTATCACTTTATTTTCCTGTTCTGCCAGGATATTAGGCCAAGCCAATCATCTCAGGCTGTTTCTCTTGATTTGAGGTGCATCAATCTTGCCTTTCCAGTTGTCCTGGGTTTTTCCTTTAATCATCTTTGTGATCCTGAAGACCTAGTAGTGTGCTTTCTTTGTTTAACATCTTGCCAAATCTCTATATTTTTCCTTTAATTACTTGAATTTCAGAGATTTTGTTCATGGCCAGCACAGTCATACACAGCGTGTGGTTTCAGATTCAGATCAAATTGTACTATCCAGTGTACAACTTTCCTGGAAATAAGCCAAAGGCAGATTACATTCTCTGAAACTTTTGTGTACCTGCCAGCCACTGCGGCCCCACCCTCCTATGAAATGCAGTGAACAGTCTCCCGTGGCAATAGATCCTCATACGGGGGCGTCTGTGACTACTGCCCAGAGGAAAACACACTAAGCAGGAAGAAAGACGCTGTATTCCTTTTTCTTAGTTCTTGGCGCCTGCAAATTCACAATTCCCACTTGGAAGGACATGAATCCAAGTAAGCAGGCATTGGTCCTTCTGTTCAGGGCCACCTGGGGCTTGGCTGAATGGCCCAGGCCTAATGGTTTTGAGAGTCAGGAAATAGCTGACTGCAGGGTCAACCAGGCCACTCCTGAAAATATAGCTCACATTGTTCAGAGCATGGAGACCAATATCTACAAATATCCAAATGCTTCTTAGAGGAACAATAACAGTACAAGTGACCAGTTTCCCCTACCCGTATGTTGCCAAGCAAGGTTTCCAATGGTATGGGAATACTGGAATATAGTTTCAGTGGTTATAAAGAGTATGTAACAAGCTCAGCAGCCTGGGTTCTTCCTGTGTGGTGTGGTTTTGCTGTCCCAGCATATCCCGCTGATATGATTTTTACATGGCCAAAACTGGAGAATGTTAACTAGAAAAGAACTAAGCCTTAACCCAGTGCATTCACTAACAAGTATATGGACTGCAGATGTCTTTATCTCCTTGGGATTCTATAATCAGGGTGAATTCTGGTAGTTGCCTTATATTGTCTCTGTTTGATATACAGGACCCGGATGACCCTGGAATTGTATTTCCATCCATATTTCAAAAAAGTTCTAGGTTTCTGCTTAGGACACAAGAAACCTACCATTGACCAAATGCTGATAGTTATGAGGCAAGAGGCTGCCTACAGTACCAACCTGGACAGGCTGAGGCTTGCAGGCATGGTCTCTGGCATGAACCACATCATAAGTATGCTATACTTTCTAAGAACCACGGGCTACTTCACCTCAAGGGAACTGGAGCATCAGCTACCCTTCACCTGTATCTGAAGTAATCTCCATTTCACCAGAAGACACCTTTGCACTAACACATCCATGTGTGCAATAAGCTGACTCGTACGGAATAGGCTGGCTAGAAGAGGTGAAAAGTGGAGATCCAAAAGAGATGCACCTTGTAACAAGGGACGTCATGAAGATAGGCAGGTGGGTAGATTGCAATTTGAAGCCCATACTGAGATATGGCCCTTCTCTTTTTTATGTCATTAGCTGGCTGTTACATGGTGAGTGACATTTTCATATTATCTTTAAAGCTTCTTCTAGACATTTTGATATGAAAACGGCATGGACTGAAGGTTAAAAGTGACAGAATGGCCTATTATGGCACAATGTAGGTCAATAATAAGTCCAGTTGTCTGAGTTTCCCCCTCTGTACAAGGTTAATAATACTATGATATAAATGATAAATGTTAAATGGGCTCAGTTACAAAAAATAATGCCCTAAGCATGACTTGAAGAAGGACAACACTAACAGACATTGTATAATGGACAGAGGAAAACCTCAGGAGCCTTCAGTCCTACACAGAGACCTGCAAGCAACTAAGGATGCTGAGAGCTGGGGGATAATTTTCCTCAAGGAAGAACATATGGTTTTTTTATCCAATACCAAATAGTCAACCCTGAACATATATTCATACAAGTAACATATACAGCCTCGGGGAGGGAGGCAAGGTGGTGTAGAAAAGTTTGAGGGGGGAAAGGGAAGGAAAAACGGATACAATTATAGAACAGATATAGTTATACAATAATACAAGTAAATAAATATTTTAAATACCCTAATACAATAAGGAACACAGAAGGTTCAGAGAGGTTTTTGTCCTTTCTTTTTCCATTATTTTTTCCATTTCATTTTTGCCCCTTTGTTTTTTTTCCCTCTAGTCATCAATCAACTAAAGGAAGACTAAAACAGACAGGGCAGACAGAATAGAGCAGTGGCAGTACAGGAAGAGAATTTCGAAAGTCTGTCTGGTAGACGAGATACACAAGTTAAAGTGTACATCAGGAAGTCGAACTGTACAAACAGGTCCAGCATGATTCCTCATGTAACGGATAGTGGACATCAGACTGGGGCTAGATCTGCTACTGTGGCAATGCCTTTCGTCCCAGCACTCAGGAGACAGAGGCAAGCAGATCTCTGTGAATTTGAGGCCATCTTAACCTCTATGGTGACTCCAAGACCAACCAAGGATACACAGAGAAGTCCTACTTCAAATAAATAAATGAATGAACAAAGAAAAAAATAAAACAGTAAATAATAAATAAATGAATAAAGCATGATCTGGTTTGAGACCTTTGTTCCATCATAATACTTTAGCAGAAGACAGGGCATATAGGTTTTTTTTAAAAAGACTGCTTGGCATATGAATAAAAGTGTCTTGATTAGTGGTGAAAGAGAGATAGTAAGGAGTTGAGCATGACCTTAAGTGTCTTTTGGCCATTTGAACTTCTTCTGTTGAGAANTAGATATGGATCTATTTTCATTCTTCTACAGGCTGACATCCAGTTCTGCCAGCAGTGAACAGAACTAGCAGATTATAAGACCTTTGCTTAACTTACGCACATAGCTTTCTAGGAACAGAGATGAAAAAAGACAGTCACAAGAGTGTGGGATTAAAGTTTCCTGTGGACACATATTGGTGTCAAATAGTTTTTCTTACACTTTTATCTTATGAAGTTCAATGAATTGAACACCCTCTCTGCCCCAACCTCAGCTTGCCCTGCTAGACTGTAGCACACTGAGACCCAAGTGTCTGTCTTCTCTGGGACTGTATTATTACTCTCCTTGATTACCTGAGATCCTTCCAGGATGGTAAACTAGAGAGATAAAGACTTAGACAGTTATACTTTTCCTCTTCATCCTGAGAGAGCTGCCAAAGATGGATCCAATAACGTAGGGAAGGGAAAAAATAGAGGGGAGGTGTCTGGATTGAGAACAGTATTTTCATTTTAACCCACGGATCTAGTAATACTTGAATCTAGTCTGGTTCTATGACATGACTCCTAAAAGTAGTTGGGTTGCTTAATTTGGATGAGGGTTTGTCTATCTTGTTGACTTTTCTCAGAGAACCAATTCTTTGTTTCACTGATTCTTAGTATTGTTCCCTGTTTCTATTTTATCAGTTTCAGTTTTCAGCTTGAATACTTCCTGCCATCTATTCCTCTTGGGTATGTTTGCTTCTTTTTCTTTTAGAGCTTTCAGGTGTGCTGTTAAATTCCCAGTATGAGATTTTTATGAAGTACTATGCCTTTAGTGCTATGAACTTTCTTCCTAGCACCACTTCCATCATGTTCCATAAGTTTGGGTATGTTGCGCCTTCATTTTCATTGATTTCCAGAGAGGGTAGGCAACAAGGAAGACTCAAACAGGGTTTCTTGGATCTCCCTGGAAAGGGGAAATAGAAAGGATTTTGTGGGTGAACTGAGAGTAGGTGGGAATGGGAATATGAGAGATCAGGTGGGAGAGGGATGGAGGAGAGTACTGAAAGAGATGGTGGAGGGTGGTGAGCATTTTGGAGCAAGGTAGAAACCTGGTGCAAGGAAAACTCCCAGGAATCTATAAGGTTTACCCCAGCTAAGATTCCAAGAAATAAGGGATACATAGCCTGAACTGGCCATCTCCTGTGACCAGACAAAACTTCCAATGGTGAATGTAATAGGAAGGTTGCTCATTTGTTCCCAGCTTCTTAGCCCCAAAATAACCACACAAAAACCATATTATTTAAATCACTGCTTGGCCCATCAGCTCTAATTTCTTATTGGCTAACTCTTACAGTTTAATTTAACCCATCTCCATTAATCTGTGTATTGTCATGTGTCAGTGGCTTACCAGCAAAGTTTCAGCATGTCTGACTCTGGCGGTGGCCCCATGGTGTCTCCCTCTCTCCTCCTTTCTCCCAAAATTCAGTCCAGCTTTCCCTGTCTACCTAAGTTCTGACTTGCTATAGGTCCAAAGTAGTTTCTTTATTCATTAATGGTAATCACAGGACACAGGGCACTCCCACATCAGATGATAATGAAACATGAATCCAAGTCACATAAACCTCGACCTATAATCTGTCTTACCTATGGGATGTGCTGGAGTAAGAGCGGCATACAGATTGTGGGGGTGGCCAACCAATGATTGTTACAGCCTGAGATCCATGCCATAAGAGTGAACCTACACCCTATACTGCCAGAGCTCTAGGACACAGAGGCTGGATGGTCCAGAGACCTAGCATAGAAAAACAAACATGACTGGGAAAAAGGCAATGTAATAATGCTAAAGATAATACTGTTGTACTCACAGAATGGTGCCTATCCCAATTGGTATCTGAGATGCTTCATCCAGAAACTGATGGAAACAGATGCAGAGACCTACAGCTAAACATTAGGCTAAACACAGGAAACCCTGCTATAGAGAGGTAGGGAGACGGATTGGCAGATTCGGAGGAGTCAAGGACATTACAAGAAAACCCACAGAATCAACTAATCTGGGATCATAGGAGCTCACAGAGACTGAACCAACAACTAGGGAGCATGCATGGAATTGACCTGAGCCCTCTGTATATATATGACAGTTGTATAGCTTGGTCTTCTTGGAATTGCTAACAGTGGGAGTAGAGGCTGTCTCAGACTCTTTTACTGGCTTTTGCAACTCTACTCCTCATTTTGGTTTGTCTTGCCCAGCCTTAATACATGGAAAGGTGCTTAATCTTACTTGATATGCTGTGTTTAGTTGATATTCATGGGAGACCTGCCCTTTCCTGACTAGAAATAGGGGATGAGAGGATTGAGGGTCAAAGAGGGCAAACAGAGGACTGGAAGGAGAAGAGGGAGGGCAAACTGCAGTTGTGAGGCTAATTAATTTATTAAGACAAAAAGTAGTTGAATTGGTTTTATATACTTTGCAACAAGGAGTCTTAATTGATTAGTTACATAATATTGGAGACACAAAGCTCCAGAGAAACTAGAAGGTTTTGGTTTAGAGAAGTTGTCAGCAAAAGTCACCGTTAAGAGGTGGTCAACCCTCCCAAGAGATGAAATGAGAAAACACTGCTGACAGAGATGAAGCAGGACATGGTTAATTCAAGAACTTTAAAACTGTCAGTGTGGCAAGCAAAAAGTTTGTCAGTGATTCAAACACCACTGTGTGTTTCTGGCAGAGGGAAACTAGAGAGGATACAGAGGTATTGACATCATCACTGCCCTCTCTTTTCCTTAAATTCACTGCAGTTCTTTCATGTGAAAATTGGAGATACTTACACCTAATGTATAGGGATGAAGGAAAGTTAAGCTGAAAAAAGTATTCATGTGAAATTAGCTGTCTAGTTGGGAACAGGTTGAATAAAGGCTCCAGGACTTAGGCTGTCATCTGTACTGCCTGCTAAGGAATTTTCAGCAAATGAGGCATAAGAGCCTTGGAATTTGGTCCAACTCTCATACATACTTCACTAGACAGACCCTGGAATTATACTCGAGCATCTACCAGATAACCTATCTAGGTGAACATCTGGCTTAGGTCAGAGAGTAAGCAATTCCAGATTAACAATAGTAGCAGCCGTAGCAGCAGCAACAACAACAGCAAAGGGGGCACATCAGCCATCACTCCTTGAAGAATTCAGACAGGTGTGATTTCAAGGATGGCCATGGAGAAGCACAAAGGCCCCAAGGTAGCCAGCCCCACCACAATGAAACGCATCAGCCACACCAAGTAAAGGAAGTTAGACCTTTCCCAAGTCCTCTAATTAGGCTAATATGACCTCTTCCTGGAGGAGAACTATCTAGGACACACATCAGATTAAAATATTACACACAATTCCTGGCACCAGGAAGCAAGTTCTGCAGGTTTAACTATGACTGTGGTAATACAAGTAGGTTGAAAGTTGAGAAGAACTATATAAAAACAAGGGTCTCTGTGAATGAAAATTTATTAACTCATTGATAATTATTAAGTGCCTATATGTGCTACATTTAGTTCAGGGTGCCTGTGAAACAGTTAATGCTGTGGGACAATGGTCTGTACTCTGTCAACTGTATTTTAATGAATCTCTGATTGTTCAGCAGCGAGGCAGGAAGTATAGGTGGGGCAATGAGAACAGGAGAATTCTGAGAAGAGGAAAGATTCAGTCTGCAGTTGCCACCAAGCCACAGAGGAAGGAAGATGAGAGAGCCTTGCTGATATAAGGTACCAAGCCACATGGCTAGCACAGAGGAGAATAATGGGTTAATGTACGATGTAAGAAAGAGTTAATAAAAAGTCTGAGCTAATAGGCCAACCAGTTTATAACTAGTGTAGACCTCTGTGTGTTTCTTTGTTACTGAATGACTGCAGAACCGGGTAGGACAGAAAACATGGTCACCAAGTTAAGGCATAACTATTTAAAGTCCTATACAAATGGAAGGAAGAAATAAGCCAAAAGAAAGAGTATTCGTGTTCTTGAGGACTTTATCTCCTTCTTGACTGGATAAAATATAAACAAATACACATCTCTATTAAGAAATATGAGCATGATAAAGAAACACACAGCAGAATAAAATGGAGGGCAGTGGTAGTATATCGATCTCAATTTATTGTGCACAAATGACTGCTGAGGAATTGTTCTCAAAAGAAGACCGAGGAGTGAGCTCTATGTAAGACAGCATCATCCTTAAAAATTCACAGAACTAAGAAAAAATGTAAATCTTGAGATGAGGATGATCTGGAAGGATTAATGGCACAATATGGCTAAAAGCTACTGAAAGAAAACAAATCAACTTGAGACAAGTAGAAGGTAGATCATGTAGGACTATAAAAAAGGATGGAGAAGTGTTTTGTTTGTGTTGAGTATACAGAAAAGCCACTGCAGAGGGAAATTGCATTGGTATGGGCACTTAGCTTCATAAACACATGATATTGTTTTCATGTGTTTTAAAACAAATTGAGAACAGGAAATGGATTTACTTTTAATTTGGCCAAACTTTGGAGAAGTCTCCTTGGGTTTCTCTGCCTTTCATGTGGCAGTGTGACAACTAAATAGAAAAGAAGAAAGTGAAGCCAGAAAATACACTATGTTAACTTACCTGTGAAATGATCAGTCAGACCTGCATGTACGTAGGCCTGGGAGACAAAATTTCCTGCTCCAGCAGAGAGTAGAACTACAACTTTCCACTTTTCCACATCCCTGGGGAATTCCAGTTCTCTGTAGTGCATTGTCCAACAGTTCAATAGCTGTATGAAGGTAGTAAAAGTATCTTTCTACTCTCTGACAGGGCCATGGTTTCAGTATTATTTTCTGTGACAAGGGCTATTACATTCTTTTGCTAGGATGTCCATGATGATGTAACGCCAACTTAGAGCTTAAGTAATGAAAGTTTGTTTACTAATCATCTGTAGACTGGTAGCCTAGCATCAAAGAGAGAGTGTTTGGCTTCTCCTAAGGCCTCCTTACTCAGCTACAGATACCCTTGTTCATCCTGAATTCGCATATGGTCTTTAGTGTATACATGTCTGTGTCTACACTTAAATATCTACTGCTTATCAGTTTTGTAAGCAGAGACTATTCATTCATTTTCTGTCTGCTCAGACAAGAATAATCTCACAAAACTATATTAATTACAGCATTGCTTGGCCTATTAGCTCAGGCTTCTTATTAATTAACTCTTACATCTTAAATTAACCCATTTCTATTAATCTATGTGTTACCACAAGACTGTGGCCCAATGGTAAGATTCCAGCATCTGTCTCCTTTGGTAGCTACAGGTGTCTCTTTGATTCCATCTACTCTCTCTATATATATATCTTTGTTTGGATTTCCTGCCTGGCTGTACTCTGCTAAGCCATTGACTAAAACAGCTTTATTTATCAACCAAATCTTCTGCAGAGAAGAAGACGGGGTCCTAGAACAATGATTCCCCCTGGTTGATATGATGCCATTATGCTGATAATGCCACTTTAAGATCAGTTTTGGGTTACAAACTATTCAAGATGATTGCAACTTGGATAACTGAAATGGTGCACCTTCTTACAATGTTCTGGCCAGAATTTAAAATAAGAGCTTCAGAAAAGTCCTACCAAATACTCAGAGACTATCTGCAATTGTACCACATAAATGTTGAAACTTAACTGTCATTTTACTTTTTACAGGATCCCTTAGAAATATCCTCTCCTCCATGAAAGCTCGAAGTGATTCTAGAAAACTATGTCCCCTCTCCCAACAAAGTTTGTGCTTAGTGTTAAGAACATCTATTAGAGATTAGATATAAATGTTATAGAATTGGGGATGGAAATGAAGTAAGCACAGAAATCTCTTTTGAAAAAGTAAAAGGGATTGAATAGGATGGAATGATATGTAGATAAGTGTATTTCTTGTGAGCTATTATTTATAGACAATTTATATTGGTATAAATACTTGCATATTGAACAAATTCAAATTATATTTGTTATATTGAATATGCTCCTATTTTTGATTACAATATTTGTGTACCTATGCAAAATTATTTGTCATATTGTATTATGCATTCGTGTTTCTACCTCTGCTTTAGATATTTTGTATATTGATGCAATTTTAGAATATATTTATCACATTGTACTATACATTTCTGCCTCTGATCAAGATATATATATATATATATATATGTTGCATTTTGAGGTTACTGGAATCATTGCTGCACAGTTATTTAAATATTTAAATATTAATTTTTTAATGTGAAGCCTTAGTCTTTAAACTATGTAGGTATTAAGAATTACAGGTCAATAGTCATCCATGTTTGTCATAGTTAGACTAGTCAGATTTTTTAGATGCATTGAGGTTGTATTCCACATAGATAAATAGTCTTCAAACACTTCGAAGAACTGTAAAATATGGCATTTAAATAATTTAGGATTCTATTGATGTGAGATAAGATTGCTCCTAGTAACAACCATCTATTCCCAAAAGAATGTTGGGCACTAAAGACACTCTACTTGGAATTGTATTATTCTTGGCAAAATTGGCCTTTGAGCAAAGAATCACCCCTGCCTCAACTACTGACAAAATGCAAACTGGGCAAGCAGGGTACAAGCAAAAAGACTGTCAAACCTTGCCAAGACAGGGCAAGACAGTTTTTCAACTTTTCCTGCCTCTGAAAAATGGTATGTCAAAAACTCTAGCCATCAGCCTAAGTTGGTTGCCCCAACATTGCAAATGAGACTTTGGGTGATTGCTCAGGTAGCCCTTGGACTTATAATTTCTTGTACCTTTTGAAAGTTGCCAGATTGCACTTCATGTTTACTTAGCTGATATTATTTCCCTTCTCAAGTATTTGATGAGGTTGAAGACTAAATTGTCACAGTTACTTTACTTTCCTGACTTACTCAAGCCATTTTTAATACAAGACTTAGACTCCTTAAAACAGGATAACTAATTAAATATTCAGCATATGTTTTTTGTTTGATGTTGTTCATGCTGGTTGTAATTGTAGTTTTTATGTGTGTTTTTGCCTCTTCTTTCCCTGGACAATACTTGATATTTGTTCTTATTGAATATAGTTTTATGTGAGAATTAGAACTCTCTTATTGAGACCAAAGGGGGATGTGTTGAGGAAACTCCTTCAGCCAATAACCTTTAAGATACCAGCCCACTTTGGGTGTGGTCTCATGTACTATAACTGCAAAAAAACAGTGTGCACTGACCTCTTCTCTCCTGTGTTTGGTTCTAGTTGCCAGAGCACACAGAAGATTGTGGATCTCTACCCTTGCTGTGAGTCTATCCCTAAGTAAATAAACCTTTTTATATTCCATTCCAGACTGTTGTGGAACTCTTTGGCACAATGACATACAAGGACTCTGTTTATAGTGAATTAAGAACCACACTGAAGATTTCATGTTAATTTATTCATTTATCAAATATCTCCAATTCTGAGACACTGTCGATAATCATTCCAAGGTTTGGCTCTTGAAGAGAATTCTTCAACCCACAACAAAGTCTCTGCTATGAAAAAATATCTAATGAGGTCATGTTTCTACCGTTCAAATGGTAAATAATAAGAGTTTGAACAAGGATGAGAGAAAAAGAGGTAATGAGGAGTGCCCAGACTATCATATAGTTTGATGAATTAACTGAGGAAATTTGCAAGTGGATTGATAATATAAAGCAAGAAAAAATATCAAGCAATAAGGCAATTTTTCAGTATTTATGCTTTTTGAAGCATAAGGGCCAATAAGTTTGTTGGTGACCTAGTAAATCCCTCATGCATGTTAGTGGTCAGTGGAAGACCTGGAACTTGAGCCCAATAGAAATATGAAGGTTTCAGTCATGAGCACATGTTGTATTTGGGGTGCTTTCAGCTTAGATGAAATCTCCAAAGAAGAGCATAGAGGGGAAAGAAGAAAGAAAGGCCAGACACTAAGCTTTGCAGATTTTAGTCTTTGAAAGGAAAAATGAGGATAAGAACAAAATGAAAGAGACAGAAAAAGAAATCAAGAGGCCGTTGGATCCTTGGAGCTAAATGAGGAAATGTTGAAGACAAACTTCAGTACTACCTGCTGCTGCTAAGGAGCTGCTGGCAGAGTGATCCCACGAGAGCTGGAGACCTGACCTTTGGATTCGGCAAGATCTAGACAGTTAATGACCTTTACAAGAGCAACCTCAGACAACAGTAGTGCTGAGGTAAAGAGCAGCTGGAAGTGAGAAAATGAATTCAGAGAATAAATGTGTTAATGGACCTTGCTGTGAAACAAAGCAGGTAAATGAGAAATGACTTGAGGAACTAGTGACTGACAGAGACATAAGGCACATTTTGCTTTTTGAGGCTGGAAGGTTCTAGAAAGTGGTAACAATTCATTAAAGAGGAACCAGGACCAGTAGAGAAAGACAGCAAAAGCCACTGTGAAAAACTGCAAAAGCAAAATGTTTAACAGAATAATCAAATGGATTTAATGAGTCTAGGGTACATGGAATGACACTGGCTCCCAATAAGATGAAAAATAGCTATGTGGGAAACAGTACAGTGGGTGAAGAGATAGCTGAGGTAGCACCGCATTTGCCACACAAGTGTAAAGACCCCAATTCTCACCCTCAATTTCCAATAAAGAAATTAAAATAATCCAATACAGTATGGTATTTGGCACTACTAATCCCAGGACAGGGAAGGAGAAATAGGGGGATCCTCAGGATCCCCTATCCTATCAGCGTGAACTAATCACTGAGTGCCAGGCCAGTTAGATACCCTATTGTAAAAGACAAAA
>LOEQ01009046.1:0-12457 GCA_001685075.1 Bramus lutescens | reverse complement strand
TCTCTCTCTCTCTCTCTCTCTCTCTCTCTCCTCTCTCTCATGTGTGTATGTGTCTCTGTGTGTATGTGTGTGTGTCTATCCTTCTCTCTGTCCTTTTTTTTTCTGCTTCTCTCTTTATGTTTTCTAGTATTCTTGCCATGTGCATAGATGTTTCGAATATGGAGTGTTTACGACCATTGGTTCAATACATAAATCATTACCAAATTCATTAAGCATGCTCGGGAGATTAGATGAATGAGCATCTAATTCCCAAAGAAAGAAGGTACAAAAGGTGAGACACTAAAGAGAAAACTGGAAAGGACACACGTAGAGCTTCATTCCTGGTGGAAGGAAGGTTGACGCTCTCACAGTATAGAAACAGGTCAATGGGCCTGCTTTATATCCATTGCCCTAATGCCTGTGGACCCAATTCATGAGCCATGGAAAAGCTTAATACAATTGTCAATGAATATCTGAAGGTTTTGAACAAATGTATTGCCACAAGCTCTCTATGTAGGCATGTTCATGAACTTCTGAAAAAAAGAGCAGTATCTCCTTGCAGTCAGAATTTGGTGGTGTTAAATCTGAAAATTTCAAGGAGAAAGACCAAATCCATTATTACCTAATTAGAGCAAGTTTTATTGAGTACTGGCCAAGATGAACATTGGCCAGGTCCATACCTGGGGATCCCAAAGAAATGGTACTTAATTAGGTCAATCAGATGTGTATAAAGACCAAACCCACAAAGGTTTCTGCTTTCATCCAATGGGGGCAAACATACATCCTGGTGTATTCCCTATCTACATATCTTCCACTCACGTGTGATCAAGCATATCAGCTGGAGCAACCAATCTTGTTTTACTGGAGTGAAAACATGTGACTTGTTATCTTACATGAGCAACATCCCCCAGCATTCCAGGAAGTTATCTGTCCTTAGGCAAATAGGGCTTGCAGGTTAACTTTTGCCCTTACAGTGAGAGTTTCATATCTCTTTCTCGATATCTCGGCACAAAGGTAGTGTAGACAGGAGAAACAAACCTTAGGTTAAATCCTTCTAAGTATTCCAAAATTTGCTAGCAAGGCAAACAGTGTCTTAGACTATATTCAGGGGAGATGGGCAAAGGAACTCTAAATAACACTTTTTAAAAATGATTATGGTGAATTTATAAAATTAATACATCAACGAAGTGAGAGAATACAAACTTCTTTCTGATCAGAACAATTAACAAGAGGCCTTTAATATATGGGGCAACTAGAAGATGCTGTAGATGGAGACCTTGTGAAGAGCATTGGCCATAGGGAAGCTCAGCTATTCCCTCATTTATGCAGGACACCACAGCTCATAGTGGTTCACTTAGGAACCTTCAATTTGGGGTATCACTCATTTCACCAATGAGAAATTATTTCTCATATGTCTTATGCTGTTCTTTCTTGTATAAATTTTAATTTCTGAAGCACTTGCAAAACAGTCAGTGTAGGCTGTTGGCTCCTGATTCTGCACTCCAAATGTAATTTAATAGCCACGGAAGTGTAAATTAAAGATAATCTACATATGTACTATGTGTTGACAGACAAAAGTACACCTTACATTATTTATGCTAAAGTATTTTAAATAAAATTCTGTACAAATGATGTAATGTATATAATTCAGATAATCCAGAAAAAAAAACATTTAAAGGGAAGAAAAACACTGAGTTGGATTTCATCACTCATTCTTTAATTCAATAAATATCAATATTTGGATTCACTTTGGTTACCATTTAGTGCCTTTGATTGCAAAATGTTGTGATTAGAGACCTTGGGATTGATGCTACAGTATTATGTAAACACATTTTAATAGAAAAGAGAGAATAAAAAACCATGATATATTTAGATCAAATAACAGCACCTTAAGGAGTCTGGGAATCTTTTTCTGATCAATAAGAAAAAAATAAGTGGTCACATCCTATTGGTTGTAATATATTAGTTTGGAGTGTGTACCCTTGACATTGGCTTATCACACATGCTGGGAGATAAACTCTTATGGGGATAGATGAAGCCTGTTTGATGACAGCTATTCATGAGTATCTCATATTGCTTTAAGTGTATGTGGTAGTTTGAATGTAATTCATAAGGATTGGTACTATTAGGAGGTGTGGCACTGTTAGGGTGAATATGGCCTTGTTGGAGGAAGTATGTTACTGGGGGGGGTTGAAGTTTCCTACACTCAGAATATCTCCCAGTGAGTCAATTGACTTCCTGTTGCCTATAAGTTATAGGTTATTGGGGGCATTGAGTATCTGCCTCAGCACCCCCTCACAGTCCAGTTATTATCTGCTATTGTAAGCAAAAACCTGGCTAATTGGATCTGAGGATAAATGGAATAAAGCAACTCATGTATGTTACCTCTACATGTTCTTTATTCCTTGGGCAAAGAAACAGCAAGAAGAAGGAGGAGGAGGAGAAGAAGGTGACCTCCACCAAGTGTTTTGTTTTTACAGACACAGTTAAAAATTTCTATGGGCAAAACAATGATATCATATGCATTTTAGAATCACAAAGAGGCAGGTAGAACCTGACAAAGCAGCATTCCCAGAAGTGGGTGAAGCCATCTGGGAGGGACCAGCATCCAAGGGGAAATATCTGACTTTCCAAACCATTAGATAAAGTTACTAAACATCCCTGAACCCTGGACTCACCTACATCCAGACTTCTCTGTCTGGTAAGGGCGGTATCTTCCTATCTTTTTGAAATTCCTATGTGGTCTGTTAGCAAAGTTAACTGGGGTGGGGGCTTTACTCTATGTAAACTTGACTATTGAAACAAGAGTGACTATTATCACTCTAAGGCATCATTGAAGGTCATTCCATTGTCCTTATACTGCTGTGGTATTTTGAGAATGAATCCCATTTTGAAGGGAAGAATCATGGTTTCACAAGGTTTTCACAGATTTGATAGTGACTTTTCCAAAACACAAGTGTTCCCGCAGCTCTCCTAAATGGGTTTCTTCGTGTGGATGTCCTGCAGCTCTGCTGAACAGGTTTCTGTATGTGAATGTATACGTTTACAATTCCCGGGGATCCACCTTTGGCCTGTCACTTGTACGTTTGCTGTATAGTATTTGTGGGCTCCAACAGTAGGACTCTCAGTTATTCCCCCAGCACGACATCTTCCTGCCATGATGATGAAGGATTAGAACTCTGAAATTATAAGTTAGCCACCCCAATTAAATGTTTCCTTTATAAGAGTTGCTGTGATCATGGATGTCTATTTATAGCGATAAAAACCCTAACTAAGACAGTGTGGATTTGAGTTCAGAGGGTGACAGCTAAGTTATAGTGTTCTGGAGCAAGGATGTGAACAGAGATGCGTAGGCTATGAACAGAAAAGGCAGTAGTTTGTTAAGGGAGAGAAATACCTCTAAGCTTGGAAGTGAGCCAGAACTGGAGTAGCCTCGGCCTTGAAAGAGGTTTGGATATGGAAAGAAGATGATTGTTTTGTTATTAGTTGTGGGTTGTTTATATATTATGCCTTTTCTGCACATGTTTTGTTTTGATGAATATAATTTGAGTTAATGGAGCTGTATCCAGTCTTCCTCTGCTATAAGTTTCCTTTCATATGTTAACCTTAGAATCTCTGGGATCTTTCTCTCCATTCTACTCTCCTAGCATGAAAATTCTTTACAAATTCTGTGCAAAGAAATAAATAACCTTTTCTTGCTTTCCAAAAGTATCCCAGACCCAAATAATCACACAGAAACTATATTAACTGCAACACTGACCAATGACTTAGGCATATTCCTACCTAACTCTTACAGTTTAAATTAACCCATTTCTCATAATCTGTGTATCACCATGAGGCTGTGGCTTACTGGTAATGTTCTGGTATCTGTCTCCTTCGGCAGCTACATGGCATCTCCTTGACTCTGCCTACTCACGCTCTGTATCTTTGAACTTCTGGGATAGATGTTCACTCTGCTATACCATTGGCTGAAACAGCTTTATTCATCAACCAATAAAAGCAACATATATACAGAAGGATATCCGCCATCAATAGAGAACTTTGAGTGAGAGATTCAGGCTCCCTATAGGATATTTTCTTTTTTATTGCCTTAACTAGAACTAGAACTAGAGGTTTGGGTCTTAAGTCTTCACTACTAAAGAACCTAAGCTAGGAGACTTGTAAGTTTGAGGAAAATCTGTGAAATTTGGTTAGATCATTTCTGAAAATAAAAGTAATCAGAGAACCAAGAGATCTCAGAGAAAGAGTGCTTGCTTAGAACATGCAAGATCATGGAGTCAATCTCTGGGACTGTAAGGTTAAATAAATGAGCAAACAATAAACAGATACATTAACAGCAGAATAAAAAGTATCATTACATACAAGAGTTTTGGGCCAGAAAAATGCTGATAGAAATCAGTTTGGTCACATAGTGCTATAGAAATGGCTCATGAGCCAAAGGGTAGGGACACAGGTGATGGAAGTATAGTCATGAACTTATGATTGAAGGAAGAGCGGTCCATCAGTTGCCAGTGGCCTCTTCATCTTTTCATGCACAAGCTGTGCTTTGTTGATTATGGCAATTTTAGATCTGCAGCGTAATAGGTCCTGGGTACACGTTTGTGTGATTACTATAATGATATATGCAAAAAGCTCAGAGTAGTTATGTTTGCTTACTGAAAGCTATTGTTAATGTTGTTATTATCATTAAAATTAGACAAAAATCATAAACATAAACATAAACAGGGATAGAAACTCTCCCCTTTGTCATTGACAATACCATTCAACATGGCTAAGGTTTTGCTCACTAAAGAGGAGGAGCATGGAATCCATGACCAGGGTATAAAAAAAGTGACCCTGTCTATCAACAACAGTGAAAAAGAAGAAATGGGGAATAAGTTGCCATTCTAGGTTATGGGAGAGTTGAACCCAGGACAAGCAATGAGCACCCAGGTTTTGGGTGTGTCCTGTTCCTTCACTAGTGTTAATACCCACATCCCAGTTAACATGCAGGCTTCCATACATACAGTGGGTTCAAAGAAACAAAAAGTAACTTCATGAACAACAATAATGACAAAAGAAAAGTAAGGGAAAAAGTAAAGATAACTGAATCTATACAATAAAGTGAACATGCTGAGAGCAAGAGACTCGGAAGCCTTGAATTTCTCAAATGTCCATTTAGGCACTGATTTCCTTATTTTAAAGACTTAACACTTAGTCTTTATTTTTTTTCATAGTTCAAAACCAATCACATTTTTCCGTCTTTTATTTCCCAGGGTTAGCTGGTTTTCTCTGTCAGTAATAATGCCACTCAATACGGCTGAGCTCGTGCTTATTAGAAATGCAGAACCCACCAGTCAGAATCCATGAGTTCTATTTACATAGCAAAGTAAAACAAGAGAAAACCTCAAGCCACAGTGAAGTAAACTAAGCCCTTCTAGCATTCCTAATGTGTTCCCTGGAAAAGGAAACAAGACTTCCTTGTTGTTGAGCAAACTTCCTATTGCCAAGACCAGCCCATTCCTTGACTAAATAGTGAAAGAAAGGCTTATTGAAATAAAGGATGCTGAGTTCCTTGGAATTTACTCCCAGAGCCCTGATCACAGTGAAGTGGGCATGCTACAGAAATAATTACAGGAGAATGAGGTCAGAGCACACCAGTGAGCCATGCAGCCTTGAGATCACAGCTGTGAAGAGAGCAATTCTTAGGAATCCTTACTTCTCCTGAAGTGTGTCATAACTGGAGATCAGGCTCATACCCTGCTGAAGTGCTATTTAAGCCTTTTCAGGAATGGAGAGCAAACTCTGAGAGTGGCCAGGAAAAGCATGAAAAGGAAGCTGGATGAGAGATCATAATCTTCGGTTCTCCAAAAGATTCTCAGGAGTGACTCCTCCTAACCACTGTCACATGCATTGCTCATTGCATATGGGTCAACTCAGCTTCATCTAGATATGGGGCTGGGTGTTAGATGGTAAGGGGGTCTAATGTCTGACAGAAATTCTGCCTTTATAGAACTTATGTGAGAAAAATCTCTGTCCAGTACTCATCCTGGTAAAGAGTCGAAAGCTTCATAGGTACAAGCTCTGTTCCTAAAGACCTTTATAAGTTAGGTCTATCTTAGTTCAAGATTTTAGAAAGCATCTCCAAATAAGAAGCAGTGTGACTTGAGTATCAGGGTATGACCAGGAATGGAGTCAGGAATGATACAGGAGCCTCTCAGGATAGAGGGGCTTTACTTAGAAAGCACTAGAAAAGGGGGGAAAATGACAAAGACAGGAAACTGAGAGAGGTAGTGTGGGAGGATAAGGAAATAAGGTTGACAAAGAGGCTGCCAGGGTGACCAGAAGGCAGAGTCTGAAGGGGCTTACTGAGAATTTCAGGGAGTTAGTGTCTGCCATGCGATACTGAAGAGATGAGAGAAAGGGTTGCAATATCAGGTGGTGGACAAGTAGAAAAGTTTGGAAAATTGTTCAAGTTGCCTTTGAACTGCTGAATGCCAGGCCTAAAGAATAATAAATAACCAAAGATGAAATAGTTGTCTAGTTTGTTGGACTAAAAGAACTGAATCCCCATCATGTGGCCTGGGGAGGGAAATGTGGTGTACGAAAAACCCACTCCCCTGCAGTGCCAATTGTGGGGTCCTAAGTTCTTATAATCAAGGCCCACCCAGTGGATGGTGTGAAGCCAGTAGCATCCCCTAGCATGCCGGGACCGGGTCTTCCCAGAGTCANNNNGAATACAGCACAAAGTGGGTGGTGAACTCCGTATAGAACATTTGGATAAAATTGAGATAGCAGAAAGCAAATTGTATGTGGGTGCACATCAATATATGCACCTATGGAGGTCAGACAACAGCTTCAGGAGCTTTCGGTCCCCCTGGGCTGTCCGTCTATGATGTTTCATTTTCCCCTCCTTGAGACTTGGGGATGGCTGATTAGAATACAAATGACTATACAGGGAGGTCTGGATCTACCTGTGCCTGCCTCCCGAGTGCTGGGTTATTGTTATGTATCACCATGTTATGGGATCTGGGAATGAAACTCAGGTCCTCATGCTTGCTGGACAAGCATTTTGCCCACTGAGTTGTCTCCCCATGATGTAATAAAAAAGTCTTTTCAGCATGAATTTTAATGGGTGCACTCCTTGCGGTCTCCCTGCACTTCACAGGTTCATTTCATGACATCTCTATAGTTGTAGGTCAAATAAACAGAGGAATGTTGGGCAATTCCATGGGGTTCCTTTTCTCTCATTCAGCATCTGTGACAATTCAATATGAGGAAAAATAAAATGTAGACACAGCGGCAGGACTTAACACTATAAGGAGATTTCCATTGCCATAAGACTTTATAAGTTTAGACCTCCAGAGACACACCATGTTATCAAAAAACCTAGCTCAATCCTTTTCTTTAATGGGCCAGAAAATTGCTTTAGAAATATTAAGGTATTAAAATAAAATAAGAAAATATACAATAGCACAAACACGATCTTCTTTAGCAATATCTAATATCAATCCCTGAACTGTAAGATGATGATGATATAAAATAACATAAAAGGCACACACTGGCCCACAGGGATGTACTTTGCAAACTTCATGATGTGTCCTTTCTAAACATCCAATGAGAGGATTCACATGACACCATGGAAACAAAGCCTTGTAAACCTAGAAGGACCGATGCATATATGAACTCACAGAGACTATGGCAGCATGCACAGAGTCTGCTCAAGTCTCAGCCAGATGGTGTCCTAGATATGAATGAAGTGGACACATGCCCCTATCCCTAGCCCAGAGCTATCTTCAATTGACAACCACTTACAAATGAGAATTAGTGCCTTACAATGGAGTCTCACTGGGTATGCAAACCACTCTTAAGGCCAAGTCCCATGCTCAATAGTATATATTACGGTTTCCAGTTTTTTGTTTTTATGTTTCTTTTTTTGTATGAAAGTGTATGTCTCTGAATCTATATCCTCCTCTTGTACTTTTCTTTGGTTGTTCTTCTTCTATTTGTTCATTTTGTTTTATTCTGATTGGTTTGTTTTTATTTTATTGTGTTGTATTTTTGAATGTCTGATTGTGTTCTAATGAGAGAGAGAGAGAGAGAGAGAGAGAGAGAGAGAGAGAGATATCATGTATTTTGTGAGTGAGTAAGTGGGGAGATTCTGGGAGGAGTATGTTGAGGGGAAACTGTAATCAAGATATACTGTATGAAAAAGATTCAATTTAAAAATTTATCATTGAATAAAATGGCTAATTATTGTACTGATGAGAGAGTTCAGCAAATAAAACACTTACTCTTAAGCCTTATGACCTGAGCTTGATCCCTTGGACCCACATGGTTGAATTGATTTCTAAACATCCAATGAGATACACTGAAGCATCTACAGGCAAGGCTGTACCTACTGGGTGTTCTGAGAGTCTGGCAGTTCGGTGGTATTTTTGTGAAGGATCTTCATGGCAGGGCACTTCCTCACTCAGAGTCACATCTCCACACATTCATAAGAACAAATTAACGCTCCGGTTTCTGTTGACCCATTTGTCACAAATACCAAATAGTGGGCTGACCTGCATGGAACTTTCATTGATATTCTATAGAAAGAGTATCATTGGCCTATGCAGACAAGTCTCTAGCAGTGGCAAACATGTCTTGTTCTCTGTCCACTTCTTCATCATAAACTCAATTAAATTACATCTACCATCCTAAGGTATCAAGTTCTTTCTGGTGAGGAGAGATGCCCAGAGTGTGTTCCCAGTTCTGCAAACCATCATTAAGATCCTAGTAAAAGAATAAAAACAAAATCTACTGAGTATCTATTTTGAATTCCATTTATTACACAAATAATGTCAGGTAAACATAACATTTTTTTAAGCACATGACAGCTTCAATCATTTAAGACACCCACTTTCGTGGTGATATTCTGTTTGTGATATAACAAATAAAATTTGCCTGAAGATCAGGGTGCAGAGCTAAGCCACTATTTAGGCGTAGAGGCCAGGCAGTGGTGGTACACACTTTCAATCCCAGCACTCGGGAGGCAAAAGCAGATGGATCTCTGTGAATTCAAGGCCACCCCGAGCTACACAAGCTTGTTGTAGTCTAAAAGAGAAACAGAGACAGGCGGTAGTGGCTCAAATCTTTAAGGAAGATGGAGACGGGAAGAGATGTGGATGGGCGAGAGAGGAATATAATGCTGGAAAAGACAGGAGCGCAAGGCATTCTGTCTGAGGATTTGTAGAGACAGGATAAGTCATTCGATTTGAGGATTTCGTAGAGGTAAGAACTTGGCGCTGCTCGGCTTCCCTGATCTTTGAGCTTTGACACCATAATATCCGACTCCGGGGTCTTATTATTAAGAACAATTAAAAATCACATTACATACTTTTATATAGCTGGTGTGTTATAGTCCAGAATAAAACCCATATTTGTGCTATTTAGGTAGCAGTCGCTTTGCATTCTGTCATGCTGTCATCAGGAATCTAGATAGCACCCCTCTCTGGGGAGCAGATCTGATCTCTGGGAATTAGCTCTATCTTCTTTTTGACTGAGCAGCAACATGTAAATTTGCATAGACTATAGGTTTGTAGAGGACACTGGGAAAAAAAATAAAAGGAATACAGCATCATGTCACTTAAATAATTACACAGAAGCTAACACTTCTTTCCAAACAAAACATGGCCTTTTCGTGTCAGGCCAACACCATTCCCAGAGGGATGGTGGCAATGAACTTGTAAGCACAAACAAGGAAGACAGAGCATACCATAAGTCCTCTGCTGAATTATCCTATATTGACACTGGACCATTCAGACTATAAAATATGCAAGAGATGCAAGGTTGAATCAAAGTGCACTCTGTAATGCGCACCACACCAACTGAAGAGTAAAATGTGATTTAATTTACTATATAATTTGCTTGTTCAACAAAGCTGAAAGATAACTCACTTAGTGCCACTTTGCTTATATGTAAGCCGGTAACTGGTGCTGTTCTTCCAGCAAATGGTTCTGTTGTTGATGCCAGAGAAAGCTGTTTGAGTGGAAAATACACAAAATTAGGGTTCTGCTACTATAGTACTTACAATGTACCCCTTTTGTCCTCATCAAGTTTATTTTTGCACCGAGGCAATTATAGCTCTTTGTTTTTCTAACTCGATGAAGTCACCATGTCTTGCTTGGTGGCACACAGCTAGGAAAAAAGATGCATTCAGCCAAATTTAGAACCATTTGGAACTCACGAGTTGTGAATTGTGAACCAAACTTGAATCTTTTAAAAGCTCATCTGCTCTTCAGTGCATGCCAGCTCTGCTCGCAGCGTCGCAGCCTGGGCCTTCCTCAGAGGACCAAAGCCAAGGGTCCTGATATTCCTCGTGCTTCTTTCAATTGTCACTCTGGGGTAACAATGCAGATTCTTAGATGCAATAAGGTGAGTGTACCACAAGGCCCTGGCATCAACACCCTGAAAGGAGAGACTCCTGAAAGGTGAATAAGGACTGCTTTTTTCCCAACCTTTTTAAATTATCTAAATGTCTCTTCAATCGTACTGTCTTTTTATTTTGCTGATATTCTTATACAGATGAGCTCTAACCCAAATCAGCCAGACCTGAAAGCCAGTTTCTCCTCCATATCTCTCCCGCTGAAGTTTATCATACATATTCTCTTTCAAAATTAAATGTGTGTGCATGTGTAAGAGACAGAAAGAGAGAGGGGGAGAAAGAGAGAGACAGATAGAGAGAAAGAGAGAGGGGAGGGAGAGATTTGAAAGGAATATGTATGTAAGCTATGGTTTATAAACAAAGACCAGACTTGCAGGTGTAGGTTCCTTCCTTCTACCATATAGGTCCTGGAAATCGAGCTGTTTATACCAAGTAACAAGCATTTTTACTATCTAAGTCAGCAGTTCTCAACCTGTGCATGGTGGCCTTTTTGGGGTCACTTATCGTATGTCCTACATATTACACATTTGCATTATAATTCATAACAGTAGCAAATTAAGGTTATAAAGTAGTAACGAAATAATTGTACATTTGGGGTCCACCACAACATAAAGGATTGCATTAAAGTGTCACAAGCTTAAGAAAGTTGAGAATCACTGATTAAGCCATCTTGAAAGCCCACGCTACTCATATTCCTATCTTATCATCTTTGTGAAACCTCTGATTGTATCATGCTCCCGTTTCAACCCAATTCCAAGATCTGTACCTCATATATGTATTCTGTCACTTTCATTCATGAGTGTTTCCTGGGAAACTCATATGTAACAGGAACTTGAGTTTCTCTACAAGTTAAGTAGCCCTGAGTAAAGACAAGAACCATGGCCATTATTGGCTTTATTTAAATCAGTTGCAAATTTAAAAATTCTTGATTATCTCTGAGGAAGAACCTACAGCTGGCACAGAAAGACCTGGTAGAAGTTGTTCCATGCATATACTTTAGGGGAGCCATTGCTCATAAGGAAAGCTTGCCAGAAAGGGTGGGGAAGAAAGAAAGTGGAAGTTTTGTCTGACCAGAAGAAATATTACATGCAAAGGCACAGGCAAGTGAGAGAGGAAAACCAACTCACAGAGTCTTTCAATGAGTATGTGCACACGAGCGTGTACCAGGTGTCCAACAGCACAACTGTGGCTCTGGTTATGACTTCCTACAGGAAGCATGGATGCAAAGGATGCAGCAGGTCTCAGTTCATGAAGGACATAGCACAGCGTGCTGAGTTTGGACCCTTTCATGGAGATAAGTAATCAGGTATAACATTAGCTTAATGCATATTTATTTGATATGTTGGTATGCATGGATGTGTGTAGGTGCACATGCCACAGTGTGAGTCTAGTGTTAGAAAACAACTTTTAGAAATCAGTTCAACCATGTGGGTCCAAGGGATCAAGCTCAGGTCATAAGCATTAATAGGGTCTTCACTTGCTAAACTCTCTCATCAATACAATGATTAGCCATTTTATTCAATAATAAATTTTTAAATTGAATCTTTTTCATACAGTATATCTTGATTACAGTTTCCCTTCACCACACTCCTCCCAGAATTTCCCCACTTACTCACTCACAAAATACATGATCTCTCTCTCTCTCTCTCTCTCTCTCTCTCTCATTAGAACACAATAAGGCATTAAAAATACAACACAATAAATTAAAAACAAACCAATCAGAATAGAACAAAATAAACAAATGGAAGAAAAACAAAAAGTAAAATACAAGAGGAGAATATAGATTCAGAGATATACACTTTCACCAAAAAAAAGGAAATATAAAAACAAAAAACTGGAAACCATAATATATACTATTGAGCATGGGACTTGGCCTTAAGAGTGGTTTGCATACCCAGTGAGACTCCATTGTAAGGCACTAATTCTCATTTGTAAGTGGTTGTCAATTGAAGATAGCTCTGGGCTAGGGATAGGGGCATGTGTCCACTTCATTCATATCTAGGACACCATCTGGCTGAGACTTGAGCAGACTCTGTGCATGCTGCCATAGTCTCTGTGAGTTCATATATGCAT
>LOEQ01009045.1:85367-98709 GCA_001685075.1 Bramus lutescens | reverse complement strand
AATTTTCTGTCCTATCAAAAAGCCAAGGCAGTTTCTTTATTTAACCAATGAAATCAACACAAAACAGAAGACACTCCTACATCAGCTGTCTCAGACCTACTTTGGCCTAGGTTACTGGCTTTGGACTTGTTTCTGTAAATCCTGGTCTGGATCCCTTCTTGCAGAGGTCTCTGGCTTGGAGTTGGTCGCAAAGGTCTATTCCCTCGGAGTTCGCAGGCTCGGGTGCGCTCAGAACCACAGAGGACCTGACTCAGGACTACTACTCTCTCAGAGGTCCCAGATTCACGCTGGGACCCGCAGAGGTTTCAGGTTTCTACTTATTCCCTTTGATGCCCCAGACCAACGCCTAGACCCACAAGATCCTGACTCAGGCCTGCTCCCTCTGAGGTCCCAGACTCACACCTGGCCCTGCAGAGGTCCCTGGTTCCTGCCTACTCCCTCGGAGGTCCCAGATTCACACCCAGACTAGCAGCGGTCCTGAATCAGGCCTAGTTTCTCGGAGGTCCTAGACTCATGCCTTAGACCCACAGTGGTCCTGGCTTAGGTCCCAGATTCATGTCTGGACCCTCAGCAGTCTCTGGGTCTGGCTCACTCACTCTGTGGTTGCTCCCCTGTACCTGTTCCGGTGGAGTTCGCTGTCTCAGGTCTGCTCTGGACCAGGCTGCTGGCTCAATCCTGGTCCTCCAGTGTCCAGGGACTGGATTGACTCCTGGCTCCCACTCCCATGGAATTTGCTTCCTCAGGCCAATTCTGACCTAAATAGCTAGTTCAGTCCCACTCCTGTGGTATTTGTTGCCTCAATCCTGCTCCAGCCCAGGGTAGAGATCATTGCCTCAGGCCTACTTTGGCCTAGGTTACTAAAAAAATGGGTTTTCTTAAACTGTGTGTCTTAATTCCATGTTAGAATATCAAACTGTAGATTGCCACATGGCCCACGTCATCTTAGACATCAACTTTTGAGTTTATTCTTAAATAAAAATGATATTTTTGTTGTTTTGTATTAAAAACACAATTAAGAACTTTAAAATGTTTTAAGCAAATTCTAGATTTACAATGAACAGGGTGGTGGTGGTGCAGGCCTTTAATCCCACCACCCAGGGACAAAACTCAGACACAGCTCCTTACTGGTATGTTTGCACACTAGAAAATTGACATACCATATTTACAGATTACTTTTAAAACCCTCTACAGTCTCACCAGAAAGACAGATAATTTCCTACATGGACAGGAACAAGAAGCAGCTCTTGCAACTTCCAGTAAGTTCTTCTCCATGGTACAATTTTAACCAATATTGAAAGAGATGAAACCCTAATTATGGATATAATAGTTATTGGTAAATTGGAAAATGGGGACTTTTCATAAAGCAAAAAGTAGCCCAACAATATTTGCTTTTTGGTTTCTATTGCAAATGCTTTCCATATACAGAGGATAAATATTATTTCCTTGAGAAACAGAACTGGACATTTTATTAGACATTGAGAACCTTATACTCAACCATTGCCAACCATCCTATAGTAATAAGGGTACCACTTACTGTGATGGCTTGGATCCCTTCACAGGCAGAGTCCTTTGCAAAATTACAGTAATCCTTATGTGCCTGCCTCTGCCTCCCAAGTGCTGGGATTAAAGCTGTGAACCACCACCTGGAGAAGAATTCCTCATAATAGTTATTCTCATAGGGTTTTCCTAAGTTGGCTCTTGTATTATTTTAGTGTTAGGGATAAACTTTCAAGTTTTGTGATTGTGTAATCCATCATTCTTACTAATTTATTCTTGCTAATTATTCAAATTATTAACTTGTTTCCTGACAAATTTTAACATTCTGATTTTAACTAAACAAGATGCCAATTTGTCCACTATTTCATTATTTTCAGATTGTNTTTTAGTGTTAGGGATAAACTTTCAAGTTTTGTGATTGTGTAATCCATCATTCTTACTAATTTATTCTTGCTAATTATTCAAATTATTAACTTGTTTCCTGACAAATTTTAACATTCTGATTTTAACTAAACAAGATGCCAATTTGTCCACTATTTCATTATTTTCAGATTGTCTGCCTTGCCTATACGGGCTCCATAAGATTTGATGTTTTTACTAAGTTTTAATAGGTTTGGCTATTTCCATTCATGCTTCCTATGACCATATACTGTGCTATTTATCTGCTAGTTAGTGGCTTTTCATTTTGATTACCATATAGCTAGACCATTGCATATGTACCATGAATTGGAGAAGATGTAAATTTTCCTTTCGCCTTCCTTAGCTGTTTGCCTTGTAGCCAATAGCACTGCTCTTACTTGAGCATGGTGTGCTATCTGGCTGTTCCTTCCTGTAAGAACCACTTCACCCCTTGCTCTATAGACTCCCACTTTCCATTTAGTTTTGGTTCCATTAGTGGTTGATGAGCCATGAATAAACCATGCATTAGTCAAATCCCGTGATCATTCTGCTGAGCCCCAAGTCCAGCAGGACTCTGTGGGGGAGGGGGGGTGGTTTAGGTATAGGAATTATAGGCAGCTTGAGCTATTTCCTCAGCACAGAAAGGCACAGACCCCTTTGCTATCACATCCTGGTTGTGAAGAAATTCAAATAGGTATGATTTCTACTGTAATACCTTTCCTTGCCCATATAGGCAAGGCAAACAATCTGAAAATAATGAAATAGTGGACAAATTGGCATCTTGTTTAGTTAAAATCAGAATGTTAAAATTTGTCAGGAAACAAGTTAATAATTTGAATAATTAGCAAGAATAAATTAGTAAGAATGATGGATTACACAATCAAAAAACCTGAAAGTTTATCCCTAACACTAAAAAAATACAAGAGCCAACTTAGGAAAACCCTATGAGAATAACTATTTTGAGGAATTATTCTCCAGGTGGTGGTTCACAGTTTTAATCCGAGCACTTGGGAGGCAGAGGCAGGCACATAAGAATTACCATGACTTGTTTTTATGGCATGTTCTGGCTTTTTGGGACCCTAGTCTATATGCATGCACAGCTCCCTAGGCCTGTATGTGGGGAGTGTCTTGGACTTCCCACAGGGTAGGGTTCCCTGCCCTCTCTCAAGCAGGAGAGGGGAGGGAGGAGGGGGTGTGGGGGGCATGAGGGGATTGGGAGGGGGANTAAATAATTGAATGGAACAATAAATAAGTAAATAAAAGAATTACCATGATTTAAATTTATAAGTCACTTGCTAAAGATAGGCTGAGATTCAAAATAATTGTCCTTTGTGATCTAAAACTAAATATACTTAAATTTATATATAAAGAGAAAGTAGAATGTAGGTGTATTTATCCACACATACTAAGGTATATTTAGTTTCAAAAGAAATTTTTAATAGAAAAGTCATACTTTTGCTGTTGCCCCCCAAAAAAATTTTGCCCTAGGAAATATATAACATGCAGAAAAGGAATCTCCCAGAGTTAGAGTTGGGGTAAGGTTTTGATTGTATTTTTCCAGGAGAATAAAAGCATCCAACTAAGAAATCTGCAGACCTCGGTACAAGTGAAATATCTGAAGGAAAAAGGACAGATCACTAAGAGAAAATATTTCAAGAAAAAGAGTAAATTGGTCAAGTGGTATTGTCCACCTCCAGCTAACTGGCCTGAAATCCCAGCTCGGATCCCCAGACTAGCACCAGTATTCATGCCACCATGTTACCCAAGTGGATGCCCCTTCTTCTGGACAGTCATGTGATGTTCTGCAGAAAGTGGACAACTTTGGATTGATGATGTGTTCTACCTAACCAGGACTACCACTAAGCTGACAAACACCAGCCAAAGATCAGCTTCAGACTACAAACATCTCAGGACATTCAAATTGCTGAGTTCATATGAGAATGACATGAATGCCTTACAGAACTTTGAACTCAAAAATAGTTAATCCAAAAAGTGCCAAATACAAGCAATCTGGACATTGTGGAAAGCTAGTCAGAAATACTGCATTAATGTGAATAGTTCTACTGTATTCAAGTTTAAAACCTTCCTTTTTATTTAGACAAAAAGGGGTAAAGAGTATTAAATAAAGTCAACCATAGATCAAGAGGTGGAGCAAGTAACCAGCTAACATGAAAAAAAATCATCTGTAGAAAGTAAGGAGTCAGGAGAATGGATAGAGAGATACACAGAAAGTGGAGGGGGGCATTGAGCTTGAGAAGTTTTGTTTGAGACGGCATAAGAGAAAGGCTTTTTGCTTGTGGAGGAGAAAGCATTTGGGTGCTTGGTCTGCCTCTCAAAGCTAGTGGACTTTCACCCCAGCATCTCGTTCCCGAGTCCTTATTGGTAAAATTGAACTATAGAGACTTAGACAAAAAGAATATTGTTTTAGATTTTCTCTGCCAGGGGAATTAATATAAATATCTTCACTTTAGCCTCAGACAGACTCTTTTAACAAGGGTGAAGGGTAGTCACATTCTTCACCATAATGTCAGAAGAACAATCTCTAGGCCATATATTAACATTGTCCTCTGAAACCTCTTGAGACAGCTCCCCACAGTTCTTGAAACCACATTCAGTACTACTGTCTTCCATGCTCATACTAATATGACCCAATAAGAAACACTTATAGTGTTCAACTCTTTTTCTAATCCACAATCTCAAGGTCCACATTCCTTCAAACAAACACATGGTCTGGCCTATCACAGCAAAACTGAAGTCCCTAGTACCAACTTCTGTCTTAGTTGTTATCTATTGCTATGAAGAGACACTATGACCATGGCAACTCTTATAAAGAAACATTTAATTGTGGTGGTTCACTTACAGTTCATAGGTTCAGTCCGTTATCATCATAGGAGGACATAGCAACATGCAGGCAGACGTATATGAGATCGCAAAGCCCACCTCCACAATGACACACTTCCTCCAACAAGACCACATCTACTCTAAGAAAGCCACACCTCCTAATAATGCCACTATCTATGAGCTTATATGAGCCAACAGCATTCAGACTAGCACAGATGGGATCTATTGTAAATGCTGCCAGTGAATAATGTTCACCATTTCTATTGAAATCTTCAAATACTTAGATTCCTTCTAGATATTTCTAAGTCTTTCAAATATAACAGCATGGAAATGTCAAAGTCCCTGTATACATCCAAATTAAAGACCCTTTGCTTCCCTGTATTTATGGCCTGAGTCAAGTAGCCACCCATGTAGATATTTTTATATAAAGATCAAGAGGGTTAATTGGGCCATCAGGAATTGAGATCACATTGACTTAAGGAGTTATTGACTCTGGCACATGATATAGGATTCAATCTGAGGCCAGAATTTATGGGCTGCTTAAACATACATTTTTAACTTCTAGGAACTGAATGTTTTCATGGTAACAAACACAGTTGGAAGCCTGAAAGGGCTTAATAAATTTGGTAGCCTTGGTGATGGTTACGGATGATTACCTGAAATGATGTAGAACACAAGACGGCTGTTACTAATTGTGGAAAATTCAAAGTGGAAGAATATGACTGTTGATTGCATTTGAGTAGAACCTAGAATTAATAAATTGGTGAGAAATGCTCTAGGCACCATAGTATTGTGCAAAAAAATAGTAAACAGACAATATTTACTTTCTAACAGAGAATGTTTAAGTAATCTCAGGAGATTTTCCCTAAAAACAAGTCATCATTGTCTTACAAAGACAATGTTTTTACTAATGGAAACCATATTTATTTATTCATTTAAGTATTTTAAGATTATTTTTAAATTCCTCTTAAGGTAAGATGATCATTGTGATCAGTGAGTCTTTGTAAATAAGTATGATGGGCTGTACCTAGGTATAGTACAACCTTTAAATAAAATTCCTTGACTAGAAGTCATCTCTTACATTGGGATAGTGAGTACAAGGTCTTCTTTCACAGCGAGGAAATACATCCTATGCATCTGTTACTTCTATATGATTGAGCTCTGAGGCTCTAGAAAAAGAATCCTGACTAAGGGACATGAAGTCTATCTGCTGGAAATCCAGAGAGATAATTCTGAGAGCTGGCATGGCAATCTGCTAAGATTTGAACCAATAAATTCATTGTTTTTAACACTTGACTTGGTAATGACAATGATTATCAAAGGGATAAGAAATTGGAATAGCAAACAAAAACCACATGGACATTCTGTTTATAAATAAATGACTCATTTATTATAATGTATATGTAATAAATACAAATTAAAGTTATACATGTTCATAGAACTTCACATTGTTACAAATACACTTTTGTTCTTTCCTTAAAATATTTAATTAAATGATTAAAAGAGCTATGGAAAACTGAATATAAGGTGTATATACTATGCTAAAAGAAATGCTGGCCTTTGGGCTTTTAATTTTGATTCATTCTCTTTTTTCCAGTGAGTGTTATTAACTATTTATATGGGCCTAATGCCAAATATAATATCAGTAACTCAAAGAGTCATAGTACAGCCATGTCTTTGCCTCACATAAATTCAGACTTAATAGGAAGAAGTAAACATGACCTAATAATTTTAAAGCAGTGTAGCATCATTATTACAGCACAAGAATGTCCTTTGCATATGTAAATATTCATCGGGGCTTCTCAAGTACATTGGCTGAGCTTGATCTTACCACAATAAGGGATAGTTGTGTAAGAGCACTCACACTAGTGAAACTGGAAGGGACAGTTAACACCAATGCATCCAACACAATATACTCAGATCCCAGGCGCTGACTAGAAGATCCAGACAAATGAAGAAAAACATTAGAAAACAAGGCTGAGCAGAAATGGAGAAGTCACCATGGCCTTCACAAAACCAAAACTATTCATATGGACTGTTGTCCAAGTGAATAAGAAAAAATGATCAATAAAAGTGAGAAATACCAAACTTTCCATGAAAAGGGGAAATATTTATTGAAAATAAAAGTAATCATATGAACCAACACAAAGATTGAGATTCCGTTTTAGAGAATCGCAAGCTTTGCCTGTTTAGGTCACAGGCAGCTGTGATAGTTTCTAATCACAACAACACTAAACAACTAGAAGAAGTACAACTAGGTTAGAGATGTAGGTCACTAATCATCTGAAGCTATTTGAAAATTCTAGGGATTAATCCTTCCAGTATGTAGTCTTTGGGGGCTGTCTTTTCTGCTAATCTTAGCATAACAGCAAAATAAAAATAAAGCAAACCTTTGAAGCTAAGAGGTAGCATGAATATCAGACATTTTAGCAGGTGTGGAAATTCATCTTAGAGTCACTGTTGTCACAACCCATCCATATTGACTGGTGACAATAATCTTACAGTAAAGTAAACATCAAAGGGTATCATATCAGTTCCACTGACTACTGTCCTTCACACTTCCCAATATCAGGAACTCGATTGTGGCAATGAGATTCTAAAGAAGCTCCATGCCAGTTAACCAGAGAGCAATGTATTGTGCCTTAGAAAAGGGAAGATTGTTTTGAAAAGAATGATAATTCAGAATGAGTACATTTTTTACTTTTTTAAAGTTTTGAAATTATAATTAGATTTTACCCTTTACTCTTCTTCCTCCAAGCCCTCCCAGATACCCCTGCTTTTTCTCTTTCAAATTCATGGCCTCTCATTTCATTAATTGTTATCATATACATACATGTATATACATGTATGTATGAATGAATATATAGATATAGACACATATATAAACATATTTATATGTGTATATATATATGTATATATGTTCCTACAAACAACCTGCTTAGTCTGTATACCTTTCTTGTGTGTATGTTTTCAGTAAAGATAATTTAACACTGAATTTAATTTTGTTTTAATCTTCATATTCCGGAATGTGCTACCATTTTGATGTTTTGATTTTGTATTGTGTTTTCTAGAAGGCTTCCCATTTATAATGGCTTAAATCGCCATAGTCATATGTTGTGCTAGCCTTATGAAATATGATGCCTTCAATTTTAGGACATGATATTCAAGTATGTCAGAATTAACTGCAATATAGAATAGAAAATAAAATATAACTGTGTATCCTTAAAGAATTTCTAGAGGTTTTGCCTCATCTATGTGTGTTGTTTACTACTCTACACAGACGGTGTTGGGTGTTAAATTTAAGCAATAAAAACGACATTATCATGGTGAGGAAATAAGTTTCAGAAACCTTTTAAATGTGTTGCTCTGAAATTCCAGAATAGCCTTTGGTTTGGCTCTGCTGCTGGAGAGCCTTCGGCATGTGTAAGAAATCTGCGTCAGCACACATCTGTGCACTGACTCACATCGACCCTCACTGTGAAGAAGTTAGCTCTTACTACAAGCTAAATTATTTTTCCAGTAGAATTATTATAGTCAAATTTTTGTTTATAATTCAATATCCTCCAATTCCAAGGATTTAACAAAGAAATTATCTGGCTTAATTCTTTACCTAGTAATAGAACAAGTTCACATGCTACAACTCAAGCCACTCTAAATAACAGGAAATTATAATAAAATTATGTGTGCATTTATATATTTTCAAAGATACTAAAGGACTTCTGAAATATATAAACCTTGAAAATGAAAGGAAAGAAATTGAGCCTTACAAATGAACTTGTCTAACCTCCCAACTGTTGTTTGCCACATCTTAAGTGAAGCAAGAAAGAAACCAACTGGAGAAACTTAGTCACTTTAAAAGATAGGAAGAAATTTTCATTTTCTCATGAGCTTGAAGACAATAACAAAAAGGTTAACTTCTTGAAGTCCTTTGGAAATCTTTAATCAAAGAGTGTAATATATACTAAAAAATGGGCCTGCTTTCTAAAACTAAAATTCAGCTTCAAACCAGTTCGTTTTCACTGTGAATTAAGGTAAACTTTACTGACTCTAACTCTGCCAAAAGAAAAAAATTAATTCTCCTGGAGGATGGGAAAAGTAGCCAGACACTCAAATGATCTTGACAATATTCAAAACGTATCATAGTCAATCATAAACTACCAGAAATACAAAGAAAATTTATCAAAAAGTTGAAAGAATAGGCAGACCATTACTAAAAATAAGTTATTAGAGATAATCTTTACAATAATTATGATTCACCAAATAAAAACAGTTAATATAATGGATAGCAAGATATGACATTATAGACACCCTATTGGAATGAATAGCAAAGTCTCGGTTCTATGTCGTGGTACCAGAAGCATGAAACCAACTCCAGGACCAGTGTTAAAACACAGAAGTACTGAATTGAAGATACTAATTAACTGCTTAACACTGGGAGACATAGAACAGAGAATTCCTGAGTTGGACGTCAGATAAAGAGGAAACAACACTGAAAATAATCAAGCATGTTTTAGCCAGTGAATTGCTGTGTTGGGAAGAAAGACCACAATGACTGAGTGGGAGAAGATATTGGTGTGTTTGTTCTACCCCTTGAAATGAATCGCTCTTATGAGGAAAACACGTACAATATCATACAATTAAGAACTGATGAAGTTTGTGATTCATGTACAGTGCTAATTACCTTTCCAATATCATAATCAAGATATAAGAAAGTCAATATATAAGAAAGGCAATTTGATTTGTCTGTTTAGAGATTTCTGTCCACTGTCAAAAGGACCTATCACTTTCATGTCACACAATACAACTCATGTTAATATCAATGAGGGGATGAGGCAGAAGATAACAGAATAAGTTTTATTAAACTCTGCTGGAGGCTCCTGAAAACAACCAAAAATGAGAAAGTTACAAATTGACAAGAAATAATGACAAAGAATAAATATACCCTAATCAAAAAGGGAAAAAAATGAAGGAATTGAGAAAAGCAAGACCAAATACAAGCAGAGCAAACATCCAGGATGTCTGGCATCTTGGGATGCTGTGGCAGGATGCAGGCTCCTCGGGGCCTAAGTTACCAGGCCCATATAGCTAGCTGTGCTGATTGCTTCCTTCTTTGATTAGCTTTATGCACTACCCACAGCTACTTCAAGCAGAGGGTCAATGGTGCCAGAATGTCTAGCTTTCCTGATCCTCACTGCAGCTGTAATCTCTACCATGGCGTCATCAATTGCCCACACAGAAGCTGCAACAGAAATGACAATACAATCCTACAATATTTGGCCACCGAAGTTTTCCTCTGAAATTTGGGTGAAAAACTCCATGTCCTCATAACTTTTGCATTCTACCTGCCTCACACGGACAAGGCCCAGGTCTGCTGTCAACATAAGCTATGATGTGTGACTTGAGCTAAAGGAGCATTTGTCTAGTCAGATCTGTTCTTACTCACCAACACAATTGACCCCTGAGCATCTGAGACAGTGGGATTACAATCATATCTTCCAATTTGAAAAACTATAGCAGTATAAGAGACTACCTAAGAATGATTAAATAACTTATAACTTCATCCACTACAAGGTTAGTAGACTACTGCCTATTAACCAAGGTGAAATCACAGCCCACAAATTTAAAAATCCAGATTGCAAATTCTGCAGTGTAAGGTTTTCATTTTGAATGAGCATCAGAGGGTAGTCTCTGAGTTTGCCTTTGAGAGATTATCTTGATTATGGATAATTAATGTGGGGAGACTTGACCACTGAGGATGAAACCATTTCCTATCTGGAGAGCGAATCTATATAAATGGAGGGAGAACTAAATAGGAGGAGCCATTCATTGCTCTCTGTTTCCTGGTTGTATACATGATGTCATCAGTAGATTAAGCAACTCCTGCTGCTATGATTTCCCCAATGTCATGATGTACAACCTATAACTGTGGAAAAAAGTCCTTATCCCTTGCATAGCTTGTGTCAAGGTATTTTAACACAGAAAAAGAAAAAAAGAATCCGAAGACACTATGGAAGAATAAAAATTTTATTCCTTGCACAATTTTTCCTGTTAAACCCATTTATCTAAAAGATTCCATGCTAAAAACTTCAGCTGAATGTACGCCAGATAACAGGTGATTTTTAAAACCACGCTGAGCACATTTTTCATTAGGTAAACAAGTACAATAAATTAAAAATTGGATTTATCATCCAGATTAATCATCTTGATAACTAAAGCATTAATAATGCATAAACTCAACACATTAAAATAAATTGAGGAATTGAGTTTGGGAACTAAGCTATCTACATCATCATTTTTACTCTTATAAAAACAATAACTTGCAAGACATTCAAGCAAAAACATAATAATCTTTGGACAGTTATTCAATGAAAATTCTAACTCAACAACTAAAAAGGAAGAAATATCATTATCTATATATACTTGAAGTGTACTTCTCTCTTTTTCCCAACTTGAGTTATCATAGTAGCATTATTTATAATTAGGAAAGCTAATAGGGAAATATTTATTGCAAATTTCCAAAAGGCACATATCACTATATTATAATGCATGTATCTAAAACTAGACCTTGTCTTCTAGAGCCAAGTACCCAGAGCAAAATGCAGTGCCTCCTGAGACTACTGGAAGCAAGAAACAAAACAGCCTTTAGTAAATCCAAGAGCAGCTCCAGCCTTTCCGCCCCTTCTGATGTCAATGACAACGTAAGACTTCCTTAATTAAAAAGGCAGCTTCCGGACACTCTCGTATTATCTCAGCAGTGTGGGAAGTAAACATAAAATAAGTACCTCTGCATTACTCATAAGAATTCCTGCGGTCTTGCCTAAGGGCAAGCTGTAAAACACAAGTAAATGTTTTCCTGTATAAGAGTTGCTGTGGTCATGGTGCCTCTTCATAGCAATGGAAGCTCTAATTAAGACATCATGAGAAGTAATTTCTATTTTTCTTGGCTAATGTGATTGAAATTTGTGGATGTTGTGAATTTTGTAATTAGAGTCAAGAGTGTCCCACGGAGTGGGTGACGGCATCATTGTTTGCCATACATGATAATTTTGGAGTACAAATACAAGTTGTAGGTACTGCCTTCATGATCTGGATGGCAAGCATGACATAAGAATCTTATAGAGAGATGGGCTGGGAGTTAGAGCAGAGCCACACCCTAAAGAAAGAGGTAAGAAAATCCTCAAGGTCCAACACTGAGGTCCATTTGCTTCCATAACAGGAGCGGTTGAAGAAGAGCAGACCTGATGGACGATGTCTTAAGTACTGGTCTACTGCTGTGAAGGGATCCCATGATCAAGGCAATTCTTACTAAAGAAGTATTTAAACTGTACATTTGCCTACAGTTTTAGAGGGTTAGTCTATCATCATCTTGGCAGGAAGCATGGCAGCAGGTAAGCATTGTGCTGGAGAAGTAGCTAACAACTTTACATCCTAATCTACAGAAGCCATCTGCATTTATGTGACAGTGGTGTGGCTTAGTCTGTTTCTGGGATTCCTAACAGTGGGAGCAGGGGCTGTCCCTAATATGTTGGCCGACTTTTGGGAACCTGTTCCTGATACTGAGTTGCCTTGTCCAGCCTTAGTACAAGAGGAGTTGCTTAGTCTTCCTTCAACTTCATATACCATGTTTTGTTGATATCCATGGGAGGCCTGCCCTTTCTTAACATAAACTAAGAAGGAGTGGATGTGGGAGTGTCTCAGAGGAGATGTGGAGGAAGAGAATTGGAGAAAATGGAAAGGGGAAACTGCAACCAGCACATAAAGTAAATAATTTTTCTATTATTGTATCTACTAATAGAACTCATTGCATTCACCATATTGGAGTTTGAATGACTGTTGTTCCCCGACCCCCTGAGTTAAGGATCTATTGTTCATGTCTCCCAAGAACAAAGTCACACAGCCAAACTTTGCAATGTATAACAATGTTCTGCAATGGCAAAGGGTTGGACATGCCTAATTCAATACCTTTTATTGGAATGGATATTCTGGATATTCTAGTGTTCTTGAGAGTCCTGGAGCGAGCCCCTAAAGAGAATGTCAACTATATATTTGTCAATTGCCAATGGGACTTAGCACAGGACTTCTGCAATATCCATACCCAGAGCTCCAGGAAAATAGTTTGGCGACACAATGAATGAAAATGGACACATAAGATGGATGATCAGTGTGTGGAATAGAGACATCTATTATTTGGGAAAAGTCTGAAGAGGATAAGATATAAACTGGGATCACAGAAAGAGACTTGAGTTTTCTACCCTCAGAGAATAATAGTGAAGTGCCCATGTGCTGAAAAGCTTACTGATTAGTTTTACATTTCTACTTGACACAAATCAGGGTCACCTGGAAAGAGGGAACCTTGATTCAAAAACTATCTCCATCAGATTACCCTGGACTCAAGACTAAGAGGCATTATCTTGATTGATAACTGATGTGTGAGGGTTTAACCCACTATGGGCAGCACTATTCCTAGGCAATAGGTCTGGGCTGTGTACAAAATCAAGTTTAAGGGGGGCGGTGATGGCACCAGTCTTTAATCCTAGCACTTGTTAAGCAGAGGCAGGCGGATCTCTGTGAGTTTGAGGCCAGCCTGGTCTACAAGACCTAGTTC
>LOEQ01009045.1:63819-82017 GCA_001685075.1 Bramus lutescens | reverse complement strand
CACACACACACACACACACACACACACACACACACACACACACGAGAAAGAGAGCTAGAGCCATTTTGACACCTATCTGGAAACCTCACACACACAGTAACTCTCCATGCAGAAGACAGAAAGTTGAGCACATTGTTCACTGAGGCACGAGGTGGGCTGACCTAATTTAACTCCCAAAACTAACCCAAGCACTCAGGTGTGTCTGATTTACTTTCAAAAACCTTCCCTGGAAGAACGACTTAGCATGCAGCACTCCTCAGGCTGCGGTTAAGAGCATGCCTTTCCTTCACTGGCTCCAGTTTTGTCCTTTAGAAGCCATTTCACAAATGTGAAACTACTTGAATCAAACCAGATGCAAGTGTCTTGTTCTTTTTCAGTCAGCTATGCTTCTGAAACGACTGAGTTTCTTGTCTTGACTTGAAAATCAAATGACTTGACTTTAACTTGGCTCTTCTGAGACCGTTTTTACCAGAGGCTTATTGGAGAATAGCCAATAATCTTTTCGGAAAAAGTTTCACCTTTTTCTCTGCAGATTACTTTGTGTTTCACAATTATTAAGTACAAAAATGTAGAAGCATGAACATCGCATGCCTGTGTGCCCATATGTTTCTCTCTGATATGTTCCTCTCTGTCTCTGTCTCCCTCTTTCTCTCTCTCCTCGTAGTTTCTTAGTTTCCTATAGTTTATGGACCTACAGTAACAGGCCAGCTTGGGAATGCGGCCTGCCCCAACATTAACAGAAACGTGAGGAGGGAGTTTCCACTATGGCATATATTCCTTTCAGGGTATATAGCTGCCAGTGTGGTTGGCATCTGAGAAGCAAATCATAGTTTTTCAGATTTGCCTGGAAACAGCATCCTTGCCTAACCATTGTCTTTTTAGTTTTGCAGCACAAGATTCACCAGGATTTGGAAAATAAATAAATTTGTAACTGCAGTCTTTCCTCCTAGGGAATAGCCTGGTATCATCCAACCTCTGCTTTGAAAGTCCCATCTCTAACAGGAAGGATCAGGTCATGAGCAGTCAAATATTAACTGACAGGTTGCATCATCTTTTGTCCAAGCACCAAGAGAAAGGACCTCTATGGTGGTATCTCTGGCTTCACTTCAGACAGACATTGTACACAGAGGGAGGGGGAGATAATGTTTTTTATACAGAACTGACTTAAAAGAGAATGCTCTTACTGCCAAACTGTTCTCAACTTTATTCAGAGAAACTTACTTTAAATGCATGGGGAGCAGTTAATGAAGAGACTCATAGCTGGTCAAAGAAGTAGGAACAAAAGGCTGTAAGTGCTCAGTCCTAAATGGATTATTTTTATCAAGCCCCTCACGAAGGCTCAGGTTAATGGCCTAGAAGGCAGAAAGAGTGCAAGAGCCAGAGAATAGGGAGGAGCAACGTGAAATGCTGCTTTATGGATATGACATGGCTATTGCACTTACAAACGTGCAACTCTAGATACCCACCCAAGACCTGTACAGGATCACACCTGCCAAAATCACAGCATAGATATGGAAGGAGCTCACAAGCTTGCACCCATAATTGAGGAGCTATTAGTAGTAGACAGTTTCTGGGAGAGGGGGAATTATTCTACTTCAGAGGTGGCCCCTGAATGAGGTTGCTCATTCTCCAGTGGATGCCACCATACTCAGGCACATAATAACAGCACTAAATGGACTTAGTGTGCCCGAGACACACATGTGTAGTAAATGCAGGTGAAACAAAGAAAATAATGACAGACATTAAAATACACAAACAAAACAATACAAATACAAAAGTTTCCTATGAGGAAACTTTTCCTTTGAGTTGCAGGATGAAAACACATACTTCAACAGTATTAAGTACAATCCCTTTGACTCTCAAGTTCTTTTGCTCCTTTGTGAAATTTAGGGAGGGGAGAGAGGCAGAGACCTGATGCCTGTAGACTGCCTTGGACAGCCCTGGATGAGCTGTGAGTGACTTGTCAATATATTACTGATAACTCTGCATTTATACTCAAAATATAGACCTACATTATGCAGATAATGACCATCTCCACTCTATATTTACTAATCTCCAAACCCTCTGTAAGCTTTATTTATCTTCTCAACCACCCCTTGTTTGCCAAATGCCAAAGGGTTCCTGCTTCCCTTGGGGAAAATTAATTCCTCAAATCAGCACATATGAGTGGCAACTTGAGTTAGATTTTTCAATGACTTACTCAAAAATCAAAGCTCTCTCTACTCCTATACCCTGAAACAACAAGGTTAAAGTTTTGGAGGGGTATTTGCTGTAGCATTCTCTACTGCTGTTTTCCCTGTGGTTCTCAATGTCTACAAATTTCATGGGCTGTTATAAATTAAAATTTCTTGATTTCTCATTTTTTACTTATTGATCAAAATAGAAAGATATTTATGGGAAAAAATGACTATAGATGTTTAAAAAAAGAAAGCCTTACAGTTTCTATAAAGGTAAGATATGTCTCTGTTTTGCATTAGATGAACCCAAAAAGATGTACTGACACCCTAACCCCAGTTCTTCATAATGTGATCTTACTTGCAAATATGATTTGTATACACACACATCTGCTTGTGGCTGTGTGTTGCTGGTGGCCAGACTCTGCCACAGGACTCAATTACAACTTTGTTTATACTGTTATTCTGGGTTTCAATTCATTAGCCAAGGATGTCCTGAACACTTTAGCTCAAGTGATCCCTCTGCATTAACCTCCTGCATCATTGTGGCAGGGTGTTTCTACTATGGATGTACCTACAAACCAAGGAATACCCAAAACTGCCTGGAAACCACAACTAAAAAACACACAAAGCAGGGTTACCTCACAGGTTCAAAAGGAAATTGTTCCTGGAAATCATAGATTTTGGGAGTTTCAGTCTCCAATTTTATGGAACAATAAGATACTGCCACAGTGGATTGTGCCCTGGAACTGTAAGCCACATTAAATCCTTTCTCTTTTAAGTCGACTTTTCCTGTTCTGGGATGAAATACTCTGACAAACAATACCACTCTCATAATGATGGCAACAAGGAAATACCAATATCCACAGCACATTGTCCACACAGGCCAAAGCTGCAGGTAAAGAGCCTTTGTCAGCTGTTTACTTTCAATACATAAATATTACACATTGGCAGTCGATTATAGAGTCATAGTTCAAGAAAAATCCAAATCTTCATTGTATGCAATCCAAATGCCCACCTGTCCTTTAAATTTTTGAGTCATATCCAAGTCTTCATTGAATGCTAATCAAGTCAAGCTTTAATCCCTTTTTAAGTCCTCACTTCTAATTTTTGTAGCCATTGAAGCAACTCTTTCCAATGAAGAATTCCAAGTTATACTCTACAAGAAAATCTATAACAGAAAAGCATCTGCTTTGTAGATTAGAGGACTTGCCGAAACCAATGATCACATGTGAGTTTATTTGGGGTCTTTCTTTGTGGGGATAACAATTTGGAACAGCCAACATGATCGACTTGTTGTTAAAATGAGCACTCCAAAAAGCTTCACTTTGGGAGCAAATGAGTTTGGCACATCAACACTTGATTATAGTAACATAGTTTGCAATCAAACTAAAAGGTAGAAAAAGAAAAACGTCTGGAAATACCATCTTCCATTACCCTCCCCCACACATACACAGCCAAGATGCCTCCCACTTTTAACCCAGGAAACATTTGTGGGATGAATGTAGATCTGGAAGCATGGGATGTTGTTACCGGAACAGCTACATTTGAAATAAATTAGAAGTTAAGGTCACAGATGCCTTTGTCCTGTGTGTTTCAGCATGCTGTCTTTAGTATCTAACTCAAAAACTAAAGACTCCCTGACTTCTCCTGTCTCTAGATTTCAATTCTGATAAATTTTTAACCAATCATTTTATTTCATTGGCATACATAGTGTGTGTGTGCGCGTGTGTGCGCGCATGCGCGCGTGCAAGTCTTGGAGAAATAGTGCCTCTGGAAATTGAACCTCAACCCCTAAGATTAAAACTGGACTATTTATAGATTAGTTATATTATTTCAAATAATATGATTGATGCCATATGTAAGACTTGAAGGTCTAATAATGCATTTTAGTGTGATTTAATACAGCTGAACTAGTCTACCAGCATCAGTCACATCCTGACTCGACTAGTCAGGAGAGATATTTACTTTATCAACACTTGATACCTAATAGTAGCCTCAAGACACCACTGTTTGATGTAGGAGGGTCATCTGTCTATGTGTTACTTTCATTGGTTAATAAAGAAACTGCCTTGGCTTCTTCGATAGGCCAGCCCTTAGGTGGGTGGAGTAGACAGAACAGAAGGCTGGGAGAAAGAAGCTGAGTCAGGCAGACGCCATCATTTTCTTCTCCAAAGCAGATGCATGAAGCTCCGGCCGGCCCAAGATAGACGTGGGTNCGTGTGGGAGCTGGGCGGGACGAAAAGCAGGGCCTGCTCCCCTCATTACTACAACTGTTGTTTTAAGAACTTTTTTTTTTTGCTATCAAGAGCTTGACTCCTACTCAAATACAAACTCTCTGTCTCACCCTCATTTCCCAAGGAAACTTTCATTCAGCGTGGAAGAAACCTTTGCACCACAGAAGAAGCTTCTAAGCTGTCAAGCTTGCTGTCCTGAGTAACTGCAGGTTTTTGACTAAAATGTCATATTATTCCAAGCTCTTCAGACAACTGAGATAAAGCAGAAAAAAAAACCCACCAGCTCAAACAGCCTCACCCCACTCCAATGGATTCAGCCTGAAAAACCATCTTCACCTTCATTTGAGCATGGGCTACACCATTAGTTAGACCAGTCCTGTCCTTCTACCTTTCCCTGTCATTCTCCTTCTCCTCTTCCTACTCCATTCCTCCTCCTTTCTGATCCAGAACTGTCTATATAACGCTTTCAGAAATCTTAAAAAGCACAGCTATGTGCTCGGTGAACTTGCTGGCAGTGACTCATGCCACTAATCAGTCATTCCTTCTCTTCGAACTTGATGAAATCATAATGATTCATAAGCTTTGCTTGGAAAGGCTATGGAACACACTCTTGTAGAGTCAATCAGCTATTATATTACCCAAATAAATGGGTTTTAAAAAATAATAGAATAGCTGCATCCCTACATAAATCTAATATGTCAGTAACTTACATAAGATTTTGATTTTATTGGAGACAAGGAAAAGTAAGCCAGCAGAAATGTGTGAAACTTTGGAACCAATGGGCTCTTTGTTCCTAGAGGTGAGTGGGAATCCAGTAACTACTTGCTTTGACTAAAAGATGAGTCTTTCACTTTTTATCTTCAAATTGCTTGAAAACAATAAAAGTTCAAAAATAATCAGGAAGAATAAACCTGAAGGAAGAGGAATCTGAAGTAAAATAGTAAAATAATCTGGTCTAGAGCAGAGATCCAAATGATCCATGGGAAAGCAATGGAATATTAACCATCATCCATGGTCAGAGGAAGCATAGAGGGGACTAACAAGGGTCTTTGGGGGCTAAAGGAAAACTTGGGCTTGTTCAATCTCTAACCAATAAGAAAACTGGGTATCCAAATTTCAATGTTTTTTCTACACTCACCCAGCTATGATAAAAAGTAGAAATGGACCCCCAAAGATGGTTGTCCCAACATTACAAAGAGAGAGCCTCTGCATATTAGTGGATCAAGGGCAGATCACATCATTGGAAAGATTTGATGGTTATAGGTCATTTATGAAAACTTCGGCTTTCTCCAGATTTGATGAAAACTGTAAGTAGTAAAATTAACCTCAATAAGTTCACTCTATTTTTGCTCTTTTAAAATTTGCATTAAAATGTAATTCTTATTTATTATTTAAGTCCAGTATAGATCTCAGTATGTAGAAGACTTGCAACTCGGTTCTGTTTTTTACAGAAAGTTATTTTTTCTGAATAGAAAATTTTCATATTACATACACAATAGATTTTCTGTCACTTGTTCAAAAGTGACACTGAAAACCACGTCAATTCCACATTGGGAAGATGGTACCACCAGTAGAAGGGGTCACAATTCCAAATTCTTTCTAACAGCACTCAAGTACAAGATTGATTCTTCTCATCCAGTGTCTCCCTTGTTTAACTTGGCATAAAAGTTGACAAAGTTTCTTTTCTATCCCAGGAACATCTTTGACCAGGGAAAACAGTGTATCATTCAAAATGTCACACTGACTCCATTCTAATTGGAAACTACACATTCATGACACTTCCTCAGGTCCCATTTTTCCTTTGATAGGGACATGTCCAAAATTTACAGTTCACTAGAGAGTATTAAGAGACCACAAATTTGCTCTGATGATACTCTCTGAGTGAAAAATATCCTTATAGACATGATTCTAGAGTTCTTACAGAGCCAATATTCTCATCCTTGGGAACTTGTCAGCTCCCAGGCTATGAGTATCCAGGCAACCATAAAATGAAACATGAGGCTAGTAATTGTGCAGCAAAGAAAGAATATTATGAATGGAAAAATCAGAAGAATAAACCAGCCATGTGGTCTAGTTGTCTCACCGTCCTTCTCTCTCTTTAGCACCAATTAAGCAAAAGATTTATGAATGGGATGAGTGAATTTATCACCTTCTGGATTCCTGTCCTTTTCTGTTCTTCTGATGTCCAATGACCATTCCAGATCTGTCATCTGTGTCCTGGACAAGCTTGGAAGTAGTGTCCTCCACCCTCATTGCTGTGCCGTTGGTCACACAGCTCCCTCTGCTCAGAGCAGCACATCACCTTATTAGAATACAGGTAATAATGATCCTTAATATACATTATTTGAAAACGCAAGCAACATAGCCACACACAGCATGCTCACCCTGCCCAAGGCATAGCAATGAGTGTGGAGGACCCTATTTCCAAGCTGATTCTATAACACAAAATACCAAAATGCGATATGTTTATTACAAATATGAACAAGCCAAGATTCCTGTTTTGAACCTAACCATTCATTTCCCCACATCTAGAAGACAGACGCTTTCCAATACCTTTTTCTGTATCTTTAACCCTAACTACCCTAAAAATAATTTATTTAGCAAGTAATTATGAAACAAATTACAAAGTATGATAAGTTTTTGGAGCAGTATCATATAGTATCACTACACAGTACCGAGATTTGCTGGATGACCCAGGTGGTGTCAAGACTCCACAGGTGGTCCTGGGGAGAAGACAGCTTCCTTAACATCTCCCTTGAGTAGCATCTCCAGGTAAATGATAAGGGATGCATCTCTAGTAGAAGGATACAGCTGTCCGTTATTTCTTGTGCAAAAGGAAAGCACTTTCCAGACAATAGTTTTCCTCTTTCCGAGAATTCTCACCCTGGTGCTGTGTCCCCATTCAGCCTACTGAGTGCACCAGAGATCAGTGCATTCACTGCACATTTGGCCCTCATGCTGCCTGGCTCTGTGGCCACCACAGAAGAATTTCATTTGTTTGTTTTAACTCTAACTGGGAAGAGCTGGACCCACCAACAAATATTAAAGGACAAAAAGAAAGAGCCCAATAATTCAATTTGTTTGTTAGAACACAGTACCAAGGAAGAAGTAGCTTTAAGCCAGTGTACCTATTTTTGACAGACCCAAATGAGCATAATCAATTTCTGGCATATTGACCAGCCCTGGCCTTTACTATGTCCTTTTATATCAATCCAAACACTAAATCCTGGTGTGATGTGTTGTGATCCCTTTAGAAATAATAATAAAACGAAAAATAGAGAAGTTTTCAAGCACACTGATCTCAGCATATCATCTTATGCAAGCCCGGATGATACTCTTTCATTCGCTGTCATATCCTTATTGAAGACCCTTGAGGGCGTGGCTAGGCGCGGAGCTGGAGGACAGCTCACACAGCCCGACCCTTCATTTAAGGCATCTCTTTACCAGTTGGGCGAAGAGTCTTTCTTACACTCTTTGACTTCCCACTCCTCACCTTTCTATAGGCTTCTTTGACTCTGTAAATCCAGCGCCTCTCCAGATACCTCTCCCTCTCTACACCCATTGCCGCGACACCAGGCTTCCCATCTATCAGGAGAAGCACTGTTCAGACTCACGTCTCTCGCTTCTCGGTTTCCTGTGTTTTGCTGTGTGCTCAGATTCGATATGAAATTCTAGTCTCTCATTTCTTTGGTCTGCACATGGCCTAGGGTTCACCGTCATTCAGATGGGCTGGAAAGCTTATTAAAGTACGGGTTCCTGAGCTCTACTCTGGGAAATATTGAATTACAATCTCTGGGTGTGAGACTGAAAATTTTGCTTTTCATATTTTAACTTTTCTCTCCTATGCATTCCCGTGTACGCTGCGCATTAGTAAGCACTGGCTTAGAAATAAACATATATTCCCCACAGCTTGCCTCTACCTATTATTGCATATTCCTAATATTTTATATAGGAGTATATTCCATTCTTACATAGAGACAAAGTGGTTAACTCAGTGGATTTTCTACTCTTGTATATCTGGGGAACGTGTGATAGAATGGGTTGCCATGGTAGCAGAATGTTTCTCCAGATTTTGTCTGGAAGCATAAACCAAAGTTCTCAAGGGAGCTATTTGTTTCCATGATGTTAGAGGGCATATTTTCCTCCCACAAGCCTAGGCACAAGTCTGCCCACCCCCGTGCCTGTACACAACCTCCTAAGGAGGCTAAGGGAGGGTAGAGTTCAATCATGAACTCTGTCCTCCTGAGCTGCACTCCATGGCAGTCAGTGGGATATCTGATGCTATGTTGGGAAGAATCATTAAAAGTAAGGCATAGATAGCATCGGGGTCTGCATCCCTAGGAACTAGGCCAGTGACTCTTTAAGGACATATCTGCTAAATGAATGAATAATAATAGAAAAAAGTGAATTTACATATGCATAAATAGTCCAAACTCAGGAAGGGAGCACGCTGCATTGTTTGAAAGGCATTTTGTTATGCATAGACATGCCTTCTCACAGAATAGTTCAAATCTGTTTCCTGGCACACTCTTTGGGAACAAGATACTGGCAAAGCGCTGAGTCTAAGACGTAACACAAAGTATGCTCTTCCAGTGATTATGCCTATTGCGAGTTTGCTATTAACCAAAGCAGATAAGTAGTAGCCCTGTAACACATTCATTATCCCTATCATTGAAGCTGGGACAAACCTCTAACAGAACAGTTTGCCTCGGTCATTGTTGGAGACAGGCAGAACATTCCTTGGAAGCATATGGGCCTGTGGGTGTGGGTCTGTGGTGCACAGTACTGGGGAAGGATCACAGAGGTCTGGAAAAAGTCATGCATGCAAGCTTAGAAAGCAAATTGCACCTATTTCAGCAAATTGGAAATTGATGGTGTGTAAATCTGTAATCCTAGCAGTGGCTATTATTTCCACACAGGCTATTATTAACTGGTAATATTTTCTCTAGTAAACATTCCGTTACCCATGGCAACTGGAGTTGTGTCATATAGACACGAGGGCTCCCTGGCTTACCAGAAACGTGGAGAGTGCTTTCAATCAATTTTTCAAAAATGCAAAGAAGTTTGCCAAAAGCAATATTTTTGACATAGTAAACTCAGTTTCTACTCAAGATAAAGAAGAAAACTCCAATGAAGTCATGATAGATGGATTTTTCAAGGTCTTCATATCTACTTTCTGCCAGACAAACAAGAAGTAGCTAAACCCAGCCCTGCTCTGCACTGTGCATGAGGTGCTGCACCTCTTCTTAGAAACTCATTAGCAAACTAAGCTGCTGCTCCTACGTCCTCTTGTTTCAACCTCTTCCTTCACCGATTCCCCCAATCAATATTTTTCAGTGAACATCCATCTAAATATACAGTGTGCCTGTAAGTAAATGCCCAAATTATAACAACAAGGCTCAAAATAGTTTAAGGTGGGCATCCTTCTTCTAGCTGCTACACAGCTGAGAAGGAGAGTATTCTTGGTTAATTGGGTCTTCTAATTGTCCTCCGAAATAAAATTTCCTGTTTTTTCCTAAAGTAGAATACCATATTAACTTTCCTCCTGTGTGAAATTTGTATACAATGACTTTCATACATGAATTTCTAATGCTGGCATTTGCTGAGATGGCTATGAGTCTGGGGGTTCTGTGCTATATGTCAGAAGTCAGTGGATTTCGTGGCCATATGAGTTTTAAAGTACCACTAACTGGGTAGCTTCAACAACACCCTTTCGCTTTCTTGAAGTCTAAGGGCCAGAAGTCTGAGGCAGAGGTGTGAACAGGATTGTTTCCTGTCTGAGGCTATGCCTCCCTTCTGGCCTCTGATGGCTGGTTGTAAGTTTCTTGTTTTAGATCTTGCCATAGTCTGCGTTCATGCTGACATGAGGTGTCCCTCCCTCCCTTTTTTTATCACACTGTCCTTTTAAAGAAGATACTGATCATGTAGCATTAGGGACCACCTCCATCCCACTGTGATTTCTTCTTGACTACACTACATGTATACATGTGAAGTACTCTCTGCATTTCTGGCAATTAGAACTTCAAAATATGGATTTGGAAGTCATAATGAGTGTTAGAACACATTTAGTTGGATGCAGATTATCACAGTGTATTAATTCATCCTGTTGATGCTGGAAGCTTGGTTGTCCCCAAAGGAGAAGAATCGATGAAGCCTGCCTTTACTGTTGCTCTTTTTCCCTATTACACTCTCCAGTGCCGATCTTCACCCATCCTTTATTCTAACAAGTTCTAGATGGTTGAATTGACATAGCAGTACTGTGGTATTCATTAACTTGGTATTTGGAACCTGCTCTCTTCCACAAGCTTGCCTTTAGGGAGAGATTCCAGAAGACCATTAAACTTTTATTGAATCTCCAAATTAACCTCCAGGGCATAGGGAATATTTAGGGAAGGCTCAACATAGATGGTCTTCCTAAATCAATAATATGTACTTAAGAAAATGTTCATTGTGCAACCTGAACCAAACGTTCAAGGTCAAAGGAGGCAAAGTTGGTATGCAAACATATTTCTGCTTCTCTAGTCAATGACATGTAGATTGAAACAAAGGTTCTGTAGCTAGATACATTATAGAGAAACAGAACAAAGGTGATATTGTCTTGGTCTGAAGCTTTCCTCAGATCAATAAAAAATGTTGAGGGTAGATGCCATGCCATTGCCAAGAATGCATAGAATAATGGTATTTGTATTTATTTATATTATATATATAACTACACATATATCACACTATAACATAATATGTATGAAAATATGTATTATATATTATTTGTTTAGATATAGATATATATACTGGTTGATTGATTAAAAAAACAACAGAAATGAGTTTTCTCACAACTTTGTAGGCTAGAGGTTGAAAGCCAAAGTGTCAGTAGGGCAGGTTCCTTCTAACACAGGTGACGGCTGTCGTGCTGTGTCTAAAACGACCATCTCTCTAGTCACGCTCTCGGTCTGGTCCTTCATATAGAAACAGCAGCCGCACTGGATTGGACCCACTCTGAGGTCTGCGTTCGACCCAGCTGATGACTCAGATTTCCACACACAGTCCTTTTCCAGCAGATAGACAATAACTTGGGCCTTGGAATCAGAGATAAACTTCATCTTTGCATCCAACACGTACAAAGCACATGAGTAGCTGCTCCAGGTCCTCAGAACATCAGAGAAAACAATGTAACTAGAATATCAGAGAAAAGAATGTGACTGCTGCGGGAAAGTTGCAGCTAATACCTACCCGCCCACTGGCCGTGGCCTCACGGACTATTTACCCTGATAGGGAATCCTGTCCAGCCCCTTCCTTCCTCTCTCTGCTTGCCCCTGAGCCCCATTTTGGCTGTTCTGTTTGCTTTGGGTCTCATCTTCATCCATCGTTCAAGCAGAACATCCTGACCTTGTAAGTCTACCCCTTAATAAACACGGATCTGTTTTCTTAGTTCTGAGCTAGTGTGAGATTCCTTTTCTGTTAAGTGCCCAATCATTTCTGCCTTCATATGACAACATAACTTCTGGACTGAGAGCAATGCCTTGACACCATTATGTCTTTAAAGCTGCTGCTTCTTTCAGAATAAGAAGCCTACAGAAAGACTTCCTTAGCCTTCCATTGAATGGATCTCCTGGGCCACAAATTCATATTGCTGTGTTAATTTTGCAGCTGAAAAGCTGGGACACATGGAAATTTTGTGATTTAACTGTCAACTTGGAGTCAGTAAGATAAGCTATTGCTAGAATCCAATCTTTTCTCATAAGCATGGCTCACTGAGTCAACTGACTTCACTCCTTTCATTGCTTTGATGATCATATACAGCCTCATTGGAAAGTTACACTCTATAATTTTAGTGATTACATGGCCCTGAAGATCATTTTGTAAGTAAACGTTTTGAAACCAAAGATAATCATTGTTATACAACCATAACCCTTTTTCTTATGCCATAATTCTCCACCAAGAATTTATCCAAGCTAAAGTTACACTTCACAGTGTCAATAGTTGGCAGTCACAACAGCCCAACATTACTGCAACCCCAACACCACTGGACTCTCTGAAGCTGGGCTCTTGGATAACCTCTCTCCTTGTCCCAGAGGCAAATAGCCAAGCTGTCAAGGTGCTCTCGACATGAGTGTTGGCAAACATGGCACACTAACATAAATTATTGCAAAGGCTTTGCACAGAACTGAAATGTCCTGTTCAAGAATGCAGCAATATGCTACTGATTTCTGGACATCAGCCGTTCTTTCTCCTGAGAAACTTTATAATCACTATTTGGGGTTATTTCCTGGGTCATCTCCTGTTTCATGAGTTCATACTCTAGGTTAGTGACTCAGACCCACCCCTGTCTAGAAATACCAGAGGGTCATTCCTAATTTTGATTTGTCTTGGTTTTCTATTGAAAAATAACAGCAATAGGCTGTAGTAGCCAGTTTTTTCTAAGATTTTCACAACACCAATTCTAATTGTTCTTGTAATAAAACCCTAAGTCAAATATTAAGGGATGAAAGCTGATTGATCAGAGAAGCAGTAGTCTAGGCTTGCAACCATGGTCTCTTAGTGTCTGCAGCGTATCTGTCCAGGACCTTCTAGCTTTTATTGAGAAATCAGATGTAATTCTGTTAGTTCTGCCTTTATATGTTACTTGGCATTTTTCCTTTGCAGCTCTTAATATTCTTTCTTTATTCTGTATGTTTAGTGTTTTGATTTTTATATGGAAAGGAGACTTTTTTGGTTCAGTTTATTTGGTGTTCTCTAAGCTTCTTGTACCTTCTTTGGGTTGGGAAAGTTTTCACCTATGATTTTGTTGAATATATTTTCTGTGCCTTTGAGCTGGAGTTCCTCTCCTTCTTCTATACCTATTATTCTTAGGTTTGGTCTTTTCATGGTGTCCCAGATTTCCTGGATGTTTTGATTAAGAATTTATTGGATTTAGCATTTTCTTTGACTGATGATATTTTGTCTATTGTGTCTTTAACATCTGAGATTCTCTCTTCCATCTCTTGTATTCTGTTGGTTATGTTTGCCTCTGTAGTTCCTGTTCAATTACCCAGATTTTCCATTTCCAGAATTCACTTGGTTTGTGTTTTCTTTATTGCCTCTATTTCAGATTTCAAGTCTCGAATTATTTGCTTCATCTATTTCATTGTTTTATTCTTGATTTTTGAGTTTCTTTAAAAGATTTCTTCCATTTTTTGTCTTTTTCTCCATTTTAAGGGATTTTTTATTTCCTCTTTAAGAATATTTATCAACTTCATGAGGTTATAGTTAAGGTCATTTTCTTCTGCTTCTTCTGGGTTGGGATGTTCAGGTCTTCCTGTTGTATGACCACTGGGTTCTGGTGTTAACACGTTACTTTTTAGGTTGGTGAATGTATTCTCGCATTAGCGCCTATCCGCCTCTTCCTCTAAATTGGTGGTTTATCTTTGCCTCTTGGTCCAATCCTTGCAGTCAGTGTCTGGGTCTCGGGGATCCTCTCTTGGACCAATAATTGTAGTTGCTCTCTGTATCTTAGGGATCCACTCTTGGCCTTCTCTGTGCAGTCACTGTGTATGTCTCAAGGAATCCTGAGGTCTCCAGGATGGGTGGGTTTGGGGGTTGAGAGGAACATGTAGATTGCAGGACCTGATTGGTGAGAGATGTTGGCTCAGCCTGCCTGCAGGAGGCTCACCTGCTGGCCAGCAAGTGCAGGTGAGATGGATGAAGCAGGGGCCTGGGGTTTGGGCCCAGGGCCTAAGACCTAGAGACTAGGCTGTCCAGCTGGAGAGCTTGTCCCTCATCTCTTGATCCACTCTGGGGAGTTGCTGTCTGTGCCTCAGATTATCCTCGGAGGTCATGAGATGGATGGGTTTGGACATGGAGTGGTGCTTGTAGATTACAGGGTCCAGTCAATGGTGGTGGGGCATGTTGGAGCTGCCTACATGCAGGAGGCATGCCTGCTGGCCAGTTAGTGAAACTGACTGACTGTGCCTTCCACTGTTTAAAAACAAAGACAAGAAGTTGAGAAACCTCCATGGTCACATTAGCAGTTAGTGTATACAGGTGGAAGTACAACTCAGCACAGCCTGTGATTCTTCATACTCTGGTCTACTCATCATTCCCAGAGTCAAGAACAAAAGGCAAATATTTCTGACACTTATAATCACCTTCAGTGTCTGACAATAAATTTTACTGCTTGGCTACCAATTTTCTAGAGTCACGACTCAGAATATGACTTTTTTGATAACTCATAAAGTGTTTATAGTTTGGATTTATTCCATCTCTTTCATTTATTTCTCAGGATCCTGCCCCACTCTTGTGGTCATGTGGAAAAATCTCATCTGGAAGACATAACAGTGATGTGTACTTTCCTCTTTATTCCATTTTCTCTCTTAACTGTAAAAGCAAAACTTTGGGACATAGTGATGCTTTTACTGTCTTCATTGTTTTGAGAGGCACAAATGATGGCCATTTCCGTATTCACATTTCCCAATAAACTTGTCATCAAAATTTTTCAGAAAACCATCATTAATCTTAGTCCTTTCCTCCATGCCGATGAAGAGGCCTTGAAGCAATTTGAGTGTGTTTCTTCAGAGTCAATAACAAAACTGAAAATAATTCTTTTTCCAAATGTTTAAGATGTCTCTCAGTAATTTCTCGTCATTGGTAATATTAGAGAATAAGTCTTTTCTGAAGATAGGAAGAGAAGGAGAACATACAAGTAGAACAGAATGAAAGAAGAAAACAGCATCACTTCATACAGACAGGAAAAATATAATTTTGTGTCCATTTGTGTCTGATGGATGTTGTTCAAAACCATCTGTAGAAACAAAAAAAAAAACCATGAAGGGAATCAAAAGAAAAAGCTGTGTCTTTCTGTGTGCATGGATGCAGGTCTGAGTGTATTTTTTTGAAATGGACAAACCATGGGTTCTTTCATTAGAAACCTGCTTTAGCATGGATAGCACCTACAAAACTCTGGATGAAATGCTTACGTAGGATTTCTGAACTGGTTGCTGGAAATATGATCTCAGTCAGCCCCTGATTTACTATGTAATCTTGAGACCTTCATCGCTCCACTCCATTTCCTCAGCAGTAACATTATTCAAAAATATGAATGTGTTTTGAGAGAGGGGTCAGCATGATGCTAACAGGGCAAAAGAAGAAACTACAACGAACGAGTTTTTCAGATCCATTATGCAGATTGCCTGAGTATCTCATCAAGTCTACATGGGTGTATACACTTGGCATCTTTAAAAGCTAGATAAAGAAGTTCATTAAAAGCTTTCAACGTTAAAAATGTTGGATTTTAAAAATATCCAAAGATACTGACATGTTAAATATGATTTACATATTATATATAAGCATCCTATGCTATCCCATTCATATGCATAAATTTCATGGCTTTTTCTATCAGCTAAAAATGAATTTAAATATAAGAAATCAATTAAAATGGAAAAGAAAGAAAACACTTTGTAAGTGCATGTTTCAAAATGCTCCAAAGCCACTGTGGTTCTTATTTAAACCTAGGCTCTGAATAGATACAGAATGTAAGAGAACAGGATTTGTTTCTGCATATCCAGAAGCCATTCACCCATGCAAACCATTCAACAATCAGCTTGTAACCAGCAGAGGATGATGTCAAACAGGTCCACTTTCCTTTTTAAAAAAAATGTATTTATTTTTATTTTATGTGTGTATGTTTACCTGCCTGCATGCATGCGCACCACATCCATGCCCAGTACCTGATGAGGTCAGAAGAGGGCACTGGGTCTCAGCTAGAGAGTTATAACTAGTTGCTGATGGCCATCTGTGTGATAGGAATGGGTCAGGGTCCTCTGTAAGGGCACTAACTGCCCTCTGCACCTGAGCCATCACTCCAGTTCCCAGACTGACATTCTTGAAGTGATAGAAAATGCACTTTTGAACACTGAGAGACTTATGTAGATCTCTTGAAACAATAGAGTTACATCTGAGCTACTCTGTAGGAATTTCTGAAAACTTCACACAACACCACAGGTAATCCTGGTGAGCAATCACAATTTATCTGATTGTTTGAGAAGTTGCAGAGCACATACTGATCGTTCACTATAATTTTTTCTTTGTTTTCTGTTTTTGTTTTAAAAAGTTAAGTAAACAGAAATTTATAAATTTATTCATTTGCATTTATTTCTAACAACAATAGTTAAAGAAGAGACTAAATCTGGGAAGGGTGGGGGACAGACGAGAGAGGTAAAAGGGAAGAAAGGGAGAGGGGATATTATATAATTAAGTTTTAGTTATATAAATTTTAATTCTGAATTGACTGTTGTCCTTGTGTCGAATATGGTCATCACAACATTTATTCTATTTCCAAAAGCTTCCATGACTGTAGTCCTATTTTTAAATTATTCACCATTACAAATACCTTCTGCTGGCTCGATGTTTCTTCCCCTTGTGCTGTTGACATTTGGGTCATATAATTCTTTGTTATGGAGCTTTCCTTTGTGTTAGTAAAGCATCTATGGCCATTACCCAGTAGGCATCTATAGTGCAACTTCTCAATCCGTCTGTGACAACTAGCTTGTGTTCTTTCCCATGGTTGTCAAGGTCCCTTGAGGGAAAACTCTGCTCCAATTGACAGTTACTTCACATTTGAAAGAATCATAAATAAATTAAATTCTATGAAGTGCCTTCTGTCTGTCCAGCTGACTCTGATTTGGATTTCACAAGTCATCAAGCCATCCTAATAAACTGCTTCTGTGTTCTCATGAAAGCGTTCTCCCTTCTGCTGCCTCCATCTGGTTGTGTCCCCAAGTTGATGCCTAGGCCATTCTTACAACCCCCACTGCTTCCGCCACCATAGTTATTTCTCCATTCTGCCACCACTAGAGATACCCTGGAGATGCCAGAGTGAAGTTTCTCCTTCCATGGACTCTCCTGTGACCACTTACCCCAAGCAAGGTTCATCTTAGGGAATAATCTGTTGGGGCCTCTAACGTGAGCTGTCACCATGCCCTCGGCTCCAATGTTTTATGAAAGGAAAAAGAGAGTAGTTCACATTGAGGTAACTTGTATTTAACCTCTTATCATTATGATGTTGTATTTATCACTATCTTTCCCTAGTCACTGAGTAACTTTGAACTACTTGGACAGATTTTATAAATCTCTTGCAGAAACAAATTAAAAATTCATATCTTAAAAGTCAAGATGGTGCATAAGCTCACCCTTGAGATCCAAATTATTCCCAAGAAGTGAGGAGAGAAATGAGAGAGATATATAAACCTGGATTGGCAAAAATTAAATACTAATTAATGTAAATGCATAGTCATCATGACTGAAATTGGAAAATCTGGTTTTCCCCAGCAAAAGAAGATGCTAGCGCAGTCAGAACTGGGTATGAGGGTGTTGTTTCTTTAGGCACAGTCTGCAACTATTTCAACTGACTTATGGCAATCTGCAAAACCACTCCGATCATGGGCAGAGGCTTCTGAGCTTTACAGAGAGAAAGAGATGTTTTTGTTGCCTTTCTTAGATAAACAAACTGGATTTTGTGTCAATTTTTTTGAATTTTTGTACCCAAATTAGTATGAGCAGGTATAATTATTAACTGTGTAGAGTGCTTTATTATACATATCAAAGCAATTGTCTCCGTGCTGCAGGTAAGAATCCAACAAGGAAAGATGTATACTCAAAGTTAGTACATGACAGTTCTCAGACTTGCATACAGATATGTGGGTAGCGGGCCGAGTACAGTTTATTATACAGCCTGGCTACTTCCTAAGCATCTTTCTGTGACAGGAAAGGCTTTAAGAAGTGTGTGTGTGTGTGTGTGTGTGTGTGTGTGTGTGTGT
>LOEQ01009045.1:30866-48656 GCA_001685075.1 Bramus lutescens | reverse complement strand
CTTTGCCCTCTGATCTTCAGGCAAGCTTTATTTATTAAAACAAAAATAATATACCACTATGTCTGAGAACTGCTGAAACAAACCCTTTCTCGGGATGTACTTACATTTCTAGCAAGGAATGGAATTTTCCACAATTCTTAAAGGCATTTCTCCAAAATTTTGAGACACAATTGGTTTGTAAACAACATGTAAAGGTATTAACAACCTATATGCCTGCTGTAGACCATAAGTAGAAAGGAACAACAGAAGATAATGTTGTTGTGTAAAACGTAGGTCTGAACTATCAATGTTAACAGTCTTACCCTTGGAGAGGGAGCAACTAAAACACACACACACACACACACACACATATCAGGACATAGAGGGGTTCAGTAACACACATACTTATATTTCTTATTTTATTTGATAAACATATTATTCATCTTAAATGGAGATTTTGCTTTTTAATAAATATAAACAATTCTATACACCCTCTAAGGAGGTTCACACACACACAACCATGTAACTAATATTGTAAAAGGAGACTCCATGCTCCCATTACTCACATCTAGCTATGAGTTTACTTATGTTGTGGCACGTACTCTGTTTCTCTTGTATTTTTCCTCCAAAAGTCAAGATAAACTGCGCCTTCTTCTTACAAGATTTCCTTGATGGTTCTCTATGAAAGAAATGGATTGCACAAAAGACATTAATGGTCTGCCTCCCTTTTTAACATTCTAGCATAGTTTTGTAATTTGTGATGTTAGTCATCATTGTCCAGTTGATGAGATTTAAAATCACCTAAAAGATGCACCTATGATCATGTCTGGTGTAGTGAAAGGGGAGGAGGCCTGCTTTTCGTCCCACCCGGCTCCCACACAGCTACCTTATACCCCGAAATAACAACACATAAATTGTATTCATTTAAGCACTGCTTGGCTCATTATATCCATCCTCTTCTTAGCTAACTCTCACATCTTGATTAACCCATTTTTAATAATGTGTAGTACCACGAGGTGGTGACTTACCGGGAAGATTCTAGAATGTACATATTACCATGCCATGGGCTGGAATATGACACTGATTCAAAGGGTGAAAAAGAAGAAAGCAAACTGAGAACATGTGTTCATCTCTCTCTAAGTCATGACTTAAAATCCAGTGTGACCAGCTGCCTTGTGTCTGTGCTGCCACAACTAATGCCTCTCTCAGCATCATGCATTTCCCGCCATAATAGACTGTACCTCTCAAACTGTGAACCAAAGAAACTCTTCCTTTCTCAAGATCTTTTACCAGGTATTATGTCACAAAAAATGAAAAGAATAATTAATTTATGGTTTGTCATCAAAAACTGTTTTTCCAGTTTCCCTTGAAATATGGTCAATGTGTGATATAACTTACTTCATCTAGTGTCTCCCTCCCTACCTCTCTCCTTAAGTTCTTCCTTCCTTTCCTCCCTTTGTCCTCTTTCCCTCTCTTTCTTCCTCCCCCAGCTTTTCCTCCTTCCCTCTTTCCCTTCAAAATAACAAAACCTGAAGATTACTAGATGGATGAGAGGTCCAGTGGAGCATAGTCAAGTCAACCCAGTAGAGGCTCTTCTAGAGATGCCAATTTCAGCCATACTAAAGTTTCAACAGGAAAATAAGAACAAGCCTGACAAATATTGTGTATCACTGGCACAAACAACAACAACTCAGCCCAGATATAAACTTTAGAGGCATCATAAGTAAGCTTTCTTTTAAAACCCTACAGGTTTGGCTTCTTTGGCATGCAGCACTATTTTGACAATAACTACTTTCTTCCTCCTTTATTCTCATTAGAAAAGTGACCATGAATTTGCAATCAGTTCTACATATTTACACTTTGTGCAGCCCTATAAAATGAATTCTTATTTCTGAACCCTTTTCTCATTTGGCTTAATAAATATTTAATTAGTAGGTGAACAAAATGGAATGTTTAAATTTCTACACAAAGAGAAATTTTGTGAAACTGCTACTGCTTTACCCATCTCTGTATGAAAATGAATAAAACTTATCTTTAAGAACTAAATTTGTCTTTTATACTTTCCACCCAAAGTTTAATACCCAGTAATCTCAAAGCTCAATGGGTATGGTTAATTTAGAACCAAACCATGGTAGCTTGATCTACCAGATGAAGGACTTTCACACTCCTGTCACTGAAATTCTAGAGCTCTGAACTGTGGATGCTCTTTTCATCATTTTTGTTATTGCTGTGATTTTTTTGGAAACTCTTCAAAAAGAAAATGAGTCACTTTGATTTAAAAATCCAGGCTTCTGCTCTGAGATGGCCTCACAGTGCTTGCTATAATTAATGGTCCCCCAATACGTGATCTTCTTTGCATCATTAGTTCCTTGGACCCTTGAAATGGATAATTTGTTCTCCAAACTCCAGCATTCCCCTTCTTTATTTCTACAACTGTCATTAATCTATCTCTCAATACCCTAAATACTTAAGTAAAATTTTGTTGCTTATGACAAATACTTGACCATTACTTATATGTGTATGTTTCAGAGAGAAGTCAAATCTATTAACATTGTTTCTCATGCTATTCAATATAGTATTTACCTCTGTATGCTGTGATTACCATTGATAAATAAAGGAACTGCCTTGGGCCTATAGCAGAGCTATAGGGGATCAGACCTAGGTGGGTAAATAAACTGAATGCTGGGAAAAAGAAGGGCAGAGTCAGAGAGAAGCCATGTAGCCTGCCAGAGTGACAGACACTGGGAACATTAGGTGGTAAGCCACAGCCACCTGGCAACACACAGATTAATGGAAATGAGTTAAGTTAATATGTAAGAGTTAGCCAATAAGAAGCTAGAAATAATGGGCCAAGCAGTGATTTAGTTAATACAGGTTCTGTGTGATTATTTCAGGGCTGAGCAGTTGGGAACGGACAAGCAGCCTCTCTACTAAAGATATTGGTTACTAAAAATAAATTATTTTACTTATTTACATAAAAATATGCTTCAACTATAATTATTAATACTGAGAAAGAAACAAGAAGAATCCATCAGAGTAACAAAATATAATTGACTGTGGTATTTATTTTTTTTAAAGTCCTCCTGCCAACTTTCTTATTTCTACCTATATGCAATGTGCAATCTTTGAAGGCAATGAGTAAGAAAAGTGTTCACTTCAGTTACTCTTAACCCATAACAATAAAATTTTAAAATAAATCTGAAGAGAATATCCTACTCAAACATACAGGATTAGAAATAAAATCTAAAGTACACTAATTTTGCATTTGTCTCCTTTTTGTTTCTTTTTATTATATTATTACTTTAGACAAGACTTCAAAAATTATATTTAGTATGATTATCAAGAGTGGGTGGATGTATACAATAATGTTGGTATATCCAGATTATTGTCATATAAATGTTGTTTTACTACATAACAAATTGCTACCAAATCCACAGAATAAAAGACTTGGAAAATTTAGGTAGACTATCAAAAGATAGATATGGAACTTGTAAGGTGGGTATTTTCTTAGGTATGTGTATTCTCCAAAGTACCAAGAGTGACTGGCTGTTGAAAATGTATTTCTTTATATTTATAATGCTGAGACCCTATTTTCTTGCTGACTGAATCTTAAGGACACTGTCTTGTGACCTTGGATAAACCACTTATCATTTCCTGCCAAGATGTACTCTCTACAATGTGGTTTTTCCTCTTTGCAAGGTCAACAGAATAGCCTTGCTTTAAATGACACTTATAACACCTGGCTTTCCAAAAGATATTTTCTGAAGTCATTCTTTCTGTGTATTACTTGCTAAGTTATACAATTTTTAAAGATTTATTTTAAGTGGAATATATAGAAAAATAGGAAAGCAAAACAAGAAAATTGAAGAAACTGAGTAAAAAACAAGTATTTGAAATAATATTTAAGGTAAAAGTTGTATCTTAAAGTGCCTGACAAAAAATTCTGCTTATATAACTTTTCCATAACTGGAATCTAAGATTTCTACTGTATAAAATAGAGTAGAAAACACCCATTCCCTCAGAAATGCTTTTCTTCCAAATAGAAATAACTAAGAAATGCCTCTCATGAATTTTCAAGAAAAGAACACCATGTCTGTAGTGAGCAACATCCAAGCCATGTCCCTTAAACAAATCCGATAACATAATTCTAACACAAATTATTTAAAGTAATTTTATTAAACAAACAAATATGTGGTCTAATTTAGCATGATATAATGATAAAATTTTAAATATTTCCAAAAGCATGTTGATTATAAATTTTATATTCAGTATAATGGCTATTCTTGTCAACCTGATGGGATTTAAAAACATCTTAGAAACAAATCTATAGGCATCTGTGAGGCAGTATCTAGATTAGGTAAATCGAGATGGAAGACTTATTGTTAAGGTGAGTGGTACAATTCCATTGGCTGGAAGCCATAGACTGTATAAACAGAAGAAACCAAATTGAGCAAGCATTCATTACTCTCTACTTCTCTACATGATCAGCTGCCTCCTGCCCCTGTTGACACATCTTCCCTGCTATCTTCCCTACCATGAAGAAATGTATATCTATTACTAGTTCATGAACTGTATGTCAAAATAAACCTTGTCATAAGATTTTGTCATAAGAGAAGTAATACAGTCAGTTGTTCTTTTTGTTTGTTAGTCTGTTATTTTTGTGGTTTTTTTTCTGGTTTTTCGAGACAGGGTTTCTCTGTATAACAGTCCTGGCTGTCCTGGAACTAGCAATTACAGACCAGGCTGGCCTTGAACTCACAGCGATCTGCCTGTCTCTGCCACCCTAGTGCTGGGATTAAAGGTGTGCACCACCACTGGCCAGTATAGTCAGTTTTTATTTAAATAAAACTGATGTAACAAAGAATTTAATTATGCTATCTGATTTGAATCAAGAAGACATATAATACATGTAAAATATAACTGATATTCTTAAACAATCAAATCAGACCATACAACACTTACATTACCTTGATGATATGAGGAGCCTATTCATCAGATATATGATTAAAATCAGATGGGAAGGGACATGAACAGTAGATAAATGAACACATGACCCAACTCATCAGTCCAAACAAAGTACCATCCTACTATGTCCTTAGCAAGCAAACCATTCCTTCTCTTCAACACAATGAAGAACTCCCCACTAAAGTAATCATGGCCTTTGAGTGTCTTCATTCATGTGGCCTAGTACTCCCATGATGCGCATTCTGAGCCTTTGTATTTCTTTGTTTTCAATAAAATTTCCTTTGCTGCTTGCAAATGTGTGAGAGCTTTATTTTAGTTCCTTGCCAAAAACTTGGAAACAATGGATGTTAATCATTGGGAAAAGTAAGAAAGACGATGAAACCAAGAGAAGAACATCAAACCAGCAGAACACAGCACAGGTAATATGTAACCAATCATAGTGAGAGTTTAAAGACACAAGAAGAAGAGAATAGGGGGGAAGAATGAAAACAAAATAGGTAAATACTATTTTCAAATTCCTGAGAGTAAGATCCACAGGGTGAGAAGTTTAGAAGACAGAAGGCTAAGAACTGAGAGCAGAGCATCGAGAAGATGGCAATATAGAGTCACCTCTTATTTTTAAGAAAAACTATAAATTAAACTTTAGTGATTTGTCCTTTGGTGTTTTGTATTCACTAATGTCAGCTGCTTAGTGGGACTAATTGGTTTGAAAACAGTGGCCAGCAAACTGGGTACAGTCTGGGTGCTACCTAATCCGCTATGTCAAGATAATGGATCTCTGCACATTAAGACTTTGTCATCAATAATGATGACTAATGACTGACAAGGGAGATGAAAAGCTAAATATGAAAGAAAGTTTTTAGTGTGGTCCTGCTGACTACAGTTTCAAAATAACATTGACATGCTGACAGTAAGAGGGAAAAAAGCAGAGAGGAGAGAGTAACTGAAATTTCCAAGAGAAATATCATTTTAGGTTGTTCATCTTCCAAATGATGTTTACAATGGTCCTTTGAACAGCAAATTTTATTTCCATTGTGGTTACTAATGCATCTGAGTCATTATACATTTTTCTCTAATACTATGTATGAAAGTTCAGTGGAGAAATAAATTATTCTGATAAATGAAGACCTTTGTCAAAAAGAATTTTATGAAGCATCAACTTCAAGACCACCCAGAAATCTGCTTGAGTATTAATAGACTGGACATACACTGGCCTATAAGGAGCCTATTTTCAAGCAACTTCATTTTCCAAGAGTGCTTTGTCACACTTACTTCAGGTTGGTCCCTATACCAGAAATCCTATACTACTTGTATTATTTTTCTATTCTTCAAATTATGACATTTTCTGCCACATCTCTACCAACAATTGCAAGAATTTGAGAATTTAATGCCATGTTGACTTTAAATGCTAGGTCTGAGACTAGCTATGGTGGGAAAGACAGCATTGTCTTGCTGATATGTCAGCTCCAACACAAGCCTCTTGGTGATGCAATGCTTGGCTAAGGTCCACAACATAAAAAATAATAGTCAAGAATACATTCTCAAGATCCCTGAAGGAGCACAAGTCAACATGTGGAAAAATGAAGAATAGTCTCCTATTATATTAAATGAGTGTGACATCTGAATGTCAAGCAGTGAATCTGTCTACAAATATGTCACTCTGTGCTTAGCATATTATGAACATTATTACCATAATTCACTTTTAACACACACAGTTTGAAATGTGTCCCCAGAAATTCACATGGCAAGTTATAGCCATAATGTCTTAAAATGTGACCCCATTTGTAGTAAAGATTGCTGTGTGTAAATCTAGTTAAGATAAACACATATTGCTCTGAGGTGAGTTCTAATCCAACATAGATAGTTGGTGCCTTTGTAAAAAGGGGAGATTTGAACATAGGAATACAGACATGGAGAACTCAAGAAGTTGAAAATTAGAAAGATCTATGTTCAAGACAAGAAACACAAAATGTCAGGAAAACTGCCAAAAACTAGAGAGGGCATAAGATATGTTCTCCCACAGAGCCCTCAAAAGAGGGTAACCCTGCTGGAACTTTGACCTTAAACTTCAAGCCTCCATAACTGTGAACCAACACATTTCTATTATTTGCACCACCAAGTTTATGACACTTTACAGTGGTCTCGGATTTAGACTTGCCACTTAAAGTGGTGAGGGGGAAGTCTTAAGGCTACATACCAGTAAAATTTTGCTAACAGAAACAGTTAAAATGATTACTATAGCGACTTTTAAAACAGTATGTTTAATTTATAAATTGTGGCCTCATAGTGCCTAATTTAGGCAAAAACTGTATGTTTTGGTCATACACAGAACTTAGAGTAGATATCATGGCATTCAACATGAACAAAAACATAAACAGAGAACCTGAGCTCTTAAAAATTCTTCCTGTTTCTGATGTTTTTATTCCCTCAACCCTGTCAATCTAAAATCTTAAGCAGGCAGATAATATCAGAAATGAGTTGAACTACAGGATGATCTTTCCTATTTTCTTGGTAAAAAATAAAGTTTCCCAGCTATTTTGAATATCTGTGTGGGCTTTTATTTCTTATCCTTGAGTAACAGACTGAGAAATTGCAAACAATGTCCCCCCAAAATAATGATTCCAGCCAGAAAGAAATTGATACTATTAAGGAATGATGTGAGGGGAAAATAAAACACATTTTGGTGAACAGGGATAAAGCACTATGTGTAGTGGTTTGAGACAAGATAGTACAAATACTGCTTTTTCATCAAACATACCACCTCTGTTCCTCACAGTACTTGCAGAAATCTAGATGTTCAACTCTTCCAGGTCTAGGGAAGCCAGGACATGTGGCATCTAATATTTAAATACTTTCTTTTAGGAACTAGGTTTTGCATCCCACCAAATTTCAGAAGATGAGAAGTCCTCTAATCATAAGAAGTAGATTTCAGGGCTCAGTGTCAGGAAAGAATAACCAAAGACTACAAATTCAAAGTAAGAATGTTCTCATGCACTATGCTGATATGAAAATTTAATGTCAATTCAATATGGTAAGATTGTAAATTATCTCACTAGAGCTGGCCATGCTTGTGCTTTGGACATCCTGCTGTTTCAGCAGTAAGGAAGATGAATGACAGAGATTAGGATAAGCAAACAAGAGACCCTGAAATACCATGTCATTGTAATAATCTCAAGGACCATGGTGATGGTTGGAAAGAAAAGTGTTGTAATAGGAGGAGCGGCAGGCTGCGTTCTTGCCACCCAGCTCCCGGCCCCCTGCTTAGCTTATGCCCGAAATAATTACACGGAAACTGTATTCATTTAAACACTGCCTGGCCCATTACCTCTAGCCTCTTACTGGCTAACTCTCATATCTTGATTAACCCATTTCTAGTAATGTGTATCGAGTCTAACCACTGTCCGTCTTGGGCCGGAGCTTCATACTTCTGCCTGACTCTGCTTTCTTTCTCCCAGAATTCTGTTCTCTACTCCAACCACCTAAGGGCTGGCCTGTCAAAAGGCCAAGGCAGTTTCTTTATTAACCAATGAATGTAAAAGATAGACAGATGACCAGACTACACCAGAAAAATGCTGTGGGATTCCCCTCTGTATACTCCGAATATGTTTTATTACCATTGGTTAATAAAGAAGCTCATTTGGGCTGTGGCAGAGCAGAATATAGCAAGGCAGAAAATCCAAGCAGAGATAGAGGAAGATAAAAGGTGGAGTCAGGCAGATGCCATGTAGCTGCCAAAGGAAAAAGATACCAGAACCTTAGCAGTAGCCACAGCCTCATGGTGATCCACAGATTAATAGAAATGGAATAATTTAAGATGTAAGAGTTATCTGGAAATAAACCTGAGCCATTGGCCAAACAGTATTGTAATCAATATAATTTTGTGTGATTATTCAGGTCTGGGCAGCCAGGAAACAAAAGTGCAGTCTCTGTTTCCAGAAAAGATTAGGTTTTAAGAGGTAGAGTGGGCTCTTGAGACATACAAGCTGAAAAACAAGGAAATATCTGCAAATGCCACAGACCCCTGGCTTGGACAGCTGGGCCTTGCAGCATTATCAACATGCTTAGAACAGAAAATGAGGGTCAATGAGTTGAATGCATGCAGACTCTGAAAATTTATGAAACGTTCCTTCAATAATCCCTGGATCTCACCACAATTGTATTTTCTCTGTATTTCAGTGGATGTCAGGTATGCAATGTGCCAACTGGCATCTGTCTTCAGTTGTTTGTCCACTGGTAAACCTGAAAGGCTCCAGTTCTACACCCTAGCATTATTAAATTAAATGGGTCACAAACCAAACCAAAAAAGCATGAATGAGGGGAAAGGACTTTTAGGGAAGAGAGAGAATTAATGGGAATGAGAAGGAAATAGAAAAAAAGGGAAATGGCAATCAGGTTGCATTATATACATGGATAAAGTTGTCAAATGATTCTAATTAATAAAAAATGTATTTTCTGGAAAGTAACAATCCATTCCCTTCCTTTTGAGTATGGACTGAATATAATGATTCTGCATACACAAACAAAATGCCACCGATACCCCCAGGCTAAATTAGAAAAGAAAATTCAATTTCAATCTAATTCTTTTGGGGGAAATCAATCCTTAAAACACAGGAACCACACTGTAAAAGGACTAAGCAACCCAATGGAAAGGCCATTTATCAACCACAGACCTCTACAGAAGGCCCAGCCAGAAGCCAGAGTCATGCGCCAGGCACAACAGTGAGCCAGCCACCAGATAATTCTAATCCCCAGACTTTGGGTTGACCCAATAGATGTCAACTGGAGAGTGACATTTATACGCACAAGCCTCCTCTAGATTGCAGAAATCTGAGTATGTTAACTGCCATTGCTTTAAGCCACAAAGTTTTTTGAGTGATTTGTTGCTTAACAACTGGTCAGTGGAAAATAGGGACAATCAAAGACTCCTTGCTGCACAAAGGGAACTTTGTAGCAATATCTCAGACCTGTTGACCAGCTGAATTAGATAAAAGGATCATGAACAAGTACGCATATACACTTGACTATTGAAAGCAGATGACCAGTGGTCTAAAGAGAGAACCAAAAAAATAATCAGGAATACCATCAAATGACACAGAAAATTTACAAGGCATAACCCAATGACCTTATCTGGAATTTGGCCCAAATGCTAGTCTGACAGGCTCTTTTAAAATCAGTGCCATGGAACCTTTAATGCGTAGCCTAGATCAAGACTACAGCTGCCCAGTTACCTCTGTGTGGAGTGGAACACCACTACAAATGACTAATCAAGTGAATTTTTAACCAGAAAGTTTAGCTTGTAATTCATTTTTCTCAGAGTGCTTCTCAATACAAATATACACCATATAAACTGGCTTCCAAGAGTGTGAAAAACTACATATAAATTCTATAGTTCACTTAACATTAATTCTGAAGTTCAGAGTAAGAGAGATTCAGGAGTTTGGGGAAGCAATGCTTGTGCTCACAGGTATGATTGGGGGAACCAAAAATCTCTAACAAAGTATGCTTGTGTAAGTTCAGAGACAATGATCAGAGAAAAAAAAAGAGAGACTGCACCTAGGGTCATGGAGTGATAGATTCAGAATCTTTGATAAGGGAGTTCTGAGGAGAGAGGGGTATGAATACATATGAGTTTATATAAGCAGAATTAAAGGCAAAACTAGAAACAGAAGAGAATAAGAGAGTCCGGTTTCATTTCTTTACAGAGGTGTTTGCTTTCCCCCAAGCAACATGCTCCAGTGACTCTGACACATTTAAACTGAATTTAACTTGCAATATGGTATTTTTCTTCCAAAATACCATAAATGGGCTTTAAGAATTTTCCTAGAATGTCCTCCGGAAAATGTTTTGGAATGAATGAAAAAGAAGACATCAAGTCAAAAGATCCCAGACTCAGAAGTCATGTCTACCTCTAGCGAATAACATAAAACTGATTTTTCTTCTTTGTGACCATTTCAAGAGCTCAAAAATGAAGATATACCTACATTGGTTTGTGGTTAAAGTAAGGCAATAGTTGTGAAAAAATTACCACAAAACCATGCTCCACAAAAAATTAGTTCAGTAAGGTCAATTTCCCCAGAACACATAACTCTCCTCTGGGTAACAGTGCCTGATAGTTCTGGAGCAGCATTCCCCTCCCCATGAAGTCCTGGTCAAGTCCCCAGCACATTTGGGTTACTCTTGCTAGGCTGTGCTAACACCTTCACCATGCAGTCTTGGGTTAACATGATTATATGGCTATGTACGTCTTGTAGACTTGGGACTTTATTGATTCCTGATGTGTTTTGTAACTTCAGAATGATAGTCTGGGAATTCTTGTTTTGCAATAAAGGCACCCATAAACATGCCATTTATAAAAATTAGTGTGTGCTACTTGAGAGGATTGAAATGTGAACTACTTAAGTGTTTGGAAATGATTTCAACTGTGCTGTAGAGGCCATTTCTCTCCCTCATCTGGTTTCCACCTGCCCAACTGTCACCATTACTTGATTTATGGACATGCCCTGCTCTTCCCTATGACCTTACGTCTCATGTTCTCCCAAGTCAGCTTGTTTTTGTGAAACTCTACCTTATTGGTGAAATATGACCATGGATACAACTAAGGACTGTGGAAACTTATGAAACAACAAAATATATACCACCCAAAGGAACAGCAGCAACTATTGTGGCGTTTTCCTTGTAGACATACACTTCTATGACATCAAAAGGAGATAAAAGAATGCTAAGAGCTGGAGAAATCATCGTCGCCAGGAAAGAGGCCCCAATGGTTGTTGTCTGATACCAAGTGGTCAGCCCTAAAATCATCTACATATAAATGACCTTCTATAGACTGAGCATGCTGTACTTGTATATATTTAGAATGGTATAATTAGGTATTTTGTATGCCTAATTTATCCATTCTGGATTTTCCCATTTCATGGAATATAACTTTACTTAAAGTGTATCCTTACGATTTTCTAAATTTCATTTATATTTATGTATTGTCTCCTGTTTTTTGTTTCCAATTTTATTAATTTTGTCTCCTGTCTCTTTCTTTTGATTAATTTGACTAAGGGATTATCAACCTTATTTTTTTTAAAGAACCAAGTTTTTGTTTCCTTAACTCTTTGGGCTTTTGTTACTGCTCCTGTTCTTATTGTTGCTTCTATTCAGTTCATTTTAGCCCTTCTTAGCTATCTCTTCCCAAATACAGTTTTTAGATATGATTTGTTCTGTTTTTTTCTGAAAACTTCATGTATATTATTGACGTGAGAGCTCTCAACTTTTATGATATAGGTATTTAATTGCTATAGTCCTTCCTCTTAGGACTGCCTTGATTGCATCTCATAGATTTTGCAATGTGTTTTTATTTTCATTCTGATGATTTTTTTATTTAATTTTTGAATTCTGTAGATTTTTAAAAGCACTTCCTGATTGCTTCAGTGGCCCAGTTATCATTCAGTAATGTATTGTTTAGTCTTCATGAGTTTGTGTACTTTCTGTAGTCAATTGTTGTTGACATCCAGGTTTTATTACATTATGGCCAGATAAAATTCAGGATGCTATTTCTGTTTTCCTATATTTGTGGAGACTTGCTTTGTGTCCACTTTAATATTTAGTAATATGTGACTACTTTTGGAGAAAGTTCTATGGGTTTCTGAGAAGAATGTATATTCTTTAGTGTTTATGTGGAATGTTCGATAAATATAAGGTATAGGTTCATTTGATTTATTGTATCATTTAACTCCAGTGCTTCTCTGTTTTGTACAGATGCATGAATGTTTATCTGTCTGAAGGTATGAGAAGGGTGTTGAAGTCACTCACTATCACTGTGTTTGCTTAATATGTGGTTTCTTATCTATCTGTATTTCCTTTATAAAATGGGGTGTATTTATAGAGTGTAGGTATAGTTAAACCTGTATCTTCTTGGTACATTGTTCTTATGAAGGTTATGAAGTGGTTTTCCTTATCTCTTTTGACTATTTTTGGTTTGACGTCTGTCTTGTCAGATATTAAAATACTGTATCTGCTTGTCTCATAGCTCTAGCTCCTTGAAATACCTTTCTCCATCATTTGCTCTAAGGTGGCTATATATAATTAATGATCATGTGTTTCTTGGGAGGCAGTAAAAGATAAATGTTATTTTCTAATTCAATTGGATTGTCTGTCTTGGGTTTTCCTTTGTTTTTGTAGGGGATGAGGGAGCAGGGGAAGACAATTTATTGGGACTATTAATACTCAGCTATTATTAGAATATATATCCTAATTTCTGCATTTCCTTTATTTTGTGGTGCTTTCCTGTTCTCTTTTGGTAAACTGTCCTAGTATTTTGTATTCCGTGTGACCACTCGAGGCTTTTATCGTTATCTTCAGACTTAAGTTGTATAGGCTTATGTGCCTTCTGAATGATTAGGTCTCATTTTGCCTACAGCAGTTACCACCTGCTTCTGAAGCCTTACTATTTTTCTCTTTCATCATTTTTTATTAAATGTCATTCTCTCATTTCTCACAATCTTATCTCTCACTCAGATGAACCCTATTAAGATATCAAAGGACATTAAGCTAGCTACACTGATTTTGTTGATATACAGAAAAGTCTTATCATAGATTTTGATACACTCAAATGCTTTCAAAGGTCATAATGAAAATACTTTGAAGTCCAGATAGTTGTTAATTCTGCCGACATTTAAATCAACTATAAACCACACAAATGTTCAAAATGGACTTCAAATTAAAATTATTCTCATGTAAAATTGGCATAATTTCAATAAAAGGTCTGGCATAGATATGAAAACAGTGAGATTACAGACACAGCTCATGGTCCTAAAAGGCAAGAGACCTCCAGCCTTTTATCACTGAGCCCAAACTTCCTTTGTCCACCCAACTCTTAGTGCTGATGGGTCCCCAGGCCCCATGCCCTCAGTCCAAAATTTCACTACATGTTGGCTTCTGACAGAAAGGAAAGTCACCCCTATTCTCTGGATCTGGATTTCTACTCTCCTCCCAGCCCACAGTGCTGATAGATAATTGGTTTCTGAACCCTGAATATATAGTCCAAACTTTCACTCTCCCCAACTTCCAAATCTTTCCAGTAAATAGTCCCCCATCTCTGAGCACTGTACCTTAAATTCTGCTGTCCTACTAGATCCTTGTGTTGATAAGGAGAGGGTCCCTGGATTCTTGGCTAGGTCACCAGCCCACACTTCCACAACTCCCCCAGCTCCTGGTAAGCAGTCTCCAGAATATCACCCACATTCAACCAACTAATTCCAGATGCATAAGTTCCACAGATGTTACAAAAACAAGAAAATCCAAAACAACATGTCTTGTGGGCTGGTATCTTAATGGCTATTGGCTGAAAAAGTGGAAGGAGCTCCCGCAGCAATACTTTATTTACTTTTATAAATATTATATAATCTGATGCCTAAGTCATTGATAATTTTATTTAATAACTTTGTTCTAAAAGCAGAAATCTAAACTCAAGTAGCCTTTTTCAATTACTTATATTACTTTATTTAATAAAACATAGATTTGAATTATTCTTCTAAATTTGTTTAGGTGTACAACATATATTTTGATCTCATTCACTCCTACCACCTTCATTCAACTCCCATCTCAACCCCCAACCATCTCTCTCCTGATTTTATATCCTTTTCTTCTTTTAATACCCTCTGTGTAAAATTAGTGAATAGGTACAAACCACATCCTCAAAGAAAAATGGGTCTCTTTCCCTCAGAAACTGTCAACTGCCAATAGCTCCACAGCTAGATGTACAGCCTTAGGATCCTCTCTATGATCCTTGATAGAATTATGGTGGCTTGATCTTGCGAGGTCTTATGGCAGCAACCACATATATTGTGAACTGATGTGTGCATTAGTAAAGTCACATCCAGGAGAAGGAATTCCACAGACCTCCTCCACATCATCCTATCCTTACATTTTTGCTGCCCACTCAACTGAGGTGTCCTCTGAGCCTTGGAATGGGATAGGTTGACAGAGATGACCTCTCTATAGCCAAGTGCTCATTGTCATATAATCTTAGCTCTTTATCTAGATATGAGTCTCTTCACTGACCACTACTTCTTGAAAAACTAAGGTTGTCTGACCAAGGTTCAGAGCAGTATAAATCTCTAACTATTAAGAAAGTAGCTTGACAAAGTACCATTTATTGAAACATAAGTAAATTTCTTCCTATGTCCCATGATTTCCTCAGCCAGAAGCTTTTGACCAGGTTTAATGGTGCCACACATGAATTCTTCCCATGGAGTAGGCCTCAAGTCCAGTCAGAAAGTAGTTGGTTATCCTCACAACCACCTTGCCACTATTACGCCCGTGGGTACAGAAAGCAGTTGTTTACACTCACAACCACCACGCTGTTCCACCAAGGGTACAGTTTTCCTGACAGGTAAGTATTGCAGCAGAGACGGCTCAGCACTAGATAAGACTGTTGATGGTTTGTGATTCCTCAACAGCCTGAATAGGATTTTCCAGCATTAGGAAGCTCACAGCTTCCTGGTCAGTTGATATTCTTTGTCCAATGTACTGCAACCAAAGTGTAGGGTTTCTTCAGCAATACAGTCTTAGCATGTAGCTATGTTAGTTATGGAGAGCAACCAAGGTCAATGACAGTAGCCTATGTTGTTTTGTTATCTCTTGTGCTTCCCTGACCAAAAGATTTTAGGGAGATACCCTATGCCTAGCACTGATAATTTTCATATGTGTATGATGCAGGAGTTTCATTGTTTGCATGTTGCTTTTCTTGGTTAATGAATAAAGAAATTGCCTTGGCCTAGTTGATAGGGCAGGACTTAGGTAGGTGGGGAAGACAGAACTAAATGCTGGGAGGAAGAGAGGTGGAGTAGGAGAGAGACACCATGGAGCCACCAGAGGCAGACATGCTAAATATTTCCCAGTAGCCACTGCCACATGGCAATACACAAATTAATAGAAATGGGTTAAAGTGAGATGTAAGAGTTAGCCAATAAGTTAGAGCTAATGGGCCAAGCAGTGTTTTAATTAATACAGTTTCTGTGTGGTTATTTCAGGACTAAACTAGTCGGGTGGCCAGGACAAACAAGTGGGCCCTCCTCCTACATATGCAAACTGTGTTTCTGGGTGTAGTATTGTCTGTCCATGTAGGATACCTCTGATTAAACTACTTTTTTGTATACAAAGCTTTTAATTCACTTACAGACTAGTGGATTTGCATAATGTTTCTTCATACACCCATATCTTTGATTAACTTACCCTCTAAGGCTGCTTTCCTCTAATTCTCTGTCCCCAGCCCCACTTGAATCTTTAACTAGGAGAATTCTTCCAAAGTTCTTTCATATCAGCCCTATGATTCCCTCTAAGTATATTTTTTACTTGTGTTTTAAGTTTATGTTTCTGTATAAAATTTCGGACTGTACTCTCCTAACTCTACTTGTATTTTTTATAAGATTATTTTGCATAAAAAATCCTCTAAAACAAATAATCTAATCTTTGGGAAGAAAGATACTTTGTTTACACCCTAGGGTCAGGCTTCACCTAGTTCCCTTCTGCCTCACTCCATTCACACTGCTAGAATCTACCACTGGGCTGGTGATACAACTCAGTTGTCTAGGGGCAGTCTAAAAGCCTTGGTTTTAGTTCCTAGTACTCAATAAGATGAGTATTTATGGTACATCTCTGTAATCCCAGTACTCAGGAGGTGAGGGAAAGACCATGCTCTGCTTTATAATGAATCTGAAGACACTGTGGGATAAATGAGGTCCTTTCAACAATGACAACAACAACAACCTGCAAAAACACCACAGAAACTTATTCCTCAAAGTTCTAAAAGCTGTAAGAATTAAACCTTACTAATGCCCGCAGATTTGACACTTGGTGAAGTTTAAATTGGAGGAACCATATTACTATGCCCATGATCTAATCATCCCTCACTCCTACTCTATACTGTTACCTTAAGTATTAGAATTTCAACATAAATTTACTAAAACACAAACATTTAAACCATAGTAATGAATCTCTGCTGATTAGATACTTGGATATGTGTGTGTGTGTGTGTGTGTGCATATTTCTGATTTCTGAAAAGACACAAGGTAAGTAGTTGAAGATGAGATGTGTATAGGACACCTATGCATGCAACAAAAAGGGATAATGAATAATTAATTAGAGATCTGCCTTTGCATCATCTCTATGCTTCATGTTTAACTATTATTAACTTCATTTTTATTAACTAAATTTATTCCTTTATTTTACATCCCAACTACACTTTCCCCTCCTTTCCTACTAATCCCTTCCCCACCTCTCCTCCAGCATCCCCAATCCACTCCTCCTCTGTTTCTGTTCAAGAAAAGGAAGGCCTCCCATGGGTATCAGGAAAGTATGGTTTACTAAGTTAAGGTAGAACTAAGTCCATCTCCTTGTATTAAGGCTCGGCTAGGCAACCCGTTATGAGTAATATGATCCAAGGAGCCAGACAAAGCATTAAAGAAAGACCCTGCTCCTTCTCCTAAGAGTCCCACATGTAAACCAAGTTACACAACTGTCACTCATTTGTGGAGGGCTTACGTTGGTCCCATCAGGTCCCTTGGTTGTTGATCCAGACTCTGTGAGCGCCAGGAGCCCAGGTTAATTGTTTCTGTGGGTTTTCTTGTGAAGTTCTTGACTATCTGGTTCATATAATCCTCTTTTTGATTTTATTTTATTTTATTTTTTATTTTCATTTTTTCACTCAAAAATTTACACTTCCTCCCCTCCTCCCATTACCCTCCTGCTCCCACTCACCCTCCTCCCTCACCCTCCCTCCTCAATAGAGGGCAGGGAACCCTTCCCTGTGGGAAGTCCAAGGCCCTCCCCACTACATCCAGGCCTAGGGAGCTGTGC
>LOEQ01009045.1:16102-26261 GCA_001685075.1 Bramus lutescens | reverse complement strand
CCTGGCCCATTATCTCTAGCCTCTTCTTGGCTAACTCTCACATCTTAATTAACCCATTTTTAATAAATCTGTGTATCACCACATGACTTTGGCTTACCAGCAAGATTTTAGCCTGCTACTGTCTTGGGCCAGAGAACCATGGCATCTGCCACACTGCCTTCTACCCAGCATCCTGTTTTGTCTACTCCTCCTACCTAATTTTTTGCCCTATCAAAAAGCCAAGGCAGTTTCTTTATTTAACCAATAAAATCAACACAAAATAGAAGACCCTCCTACATCACAAACCTACAATGAACATTGCTATATGAATATATAAAATCTTTGTACTTCTAGGTTTTCACTTCTCTTGTGTAAGTGAATTAAAGAAATATCTGAGTTGTTTAGTAAACTTGGGATTTTTTATTTTTAAAACTTTTTTGCTTTAATAAATTATTTTATTTTTATGCTTTAATAAGTCTGACTTAAAGAAAAATCTAATTCCAATTTCTCTTGAACAACAAAGACCTAGCAGCTCTAAGCCCCAATGCTAAAGCTCAGCTGAAGGAAGTTCCTTGGCTCCCAGGTGGCATTACCATTGACTGTGAACTCCATTTCCGAAGCATGGACTTGCCTTCAGAATCCAGTCTCAACCAGTCTATAGCATGAATAGTAGAGCTGAGCTGATAATTTAGGATTGAGGTTTTGGGCGTTATTTTTATTCTTGTTTAAGACCCCAGTCTATTTAGAATCTCCTCTCAGAAGACCTAGTTCCCTAGCCATTCAGGGAATCTCTGGAAAGGACATGGGTTCTGCATTTGAAACTAGGCACATCTAGCCTCAAGGTCCACCCACCCAGCTGTGGATCATATGAACTAACTATACCGAAGCATTAGTAAGTGATCTGCAGGTGTTTGAATGGTGATGTTTCTGTAGTCGTCATTTTAGAATGAGGAACCAGCAGAAGATATAGGAGTAAAGCCCAAGCATGCCCTAGTACCCAAGGTGAGCAAGCTGACCCCTCCAGGAGACTGTGGGAGGGTGAGGGGGTCCACCTGCTTGTTTCTACCGCACACATAATGGTTCAGAATAAAGTACCAAGTGCTTCAACCGTGGCATGGTTGTTCTATTTTTTAAACTTTTTAATTAAAAATTCATACAATGCATCCTGATCACGTTTTTCCCTCCACCTCCTCCCAGGTCATTCCCTCCTTTCCACCCATCCAACTCCAGGCCTTCTTTCTCACTTTTTTTGGAAAATAAAAAAAGCAAACAAAAAATAAAAATTAATTAATTAAAATTTAAAACAGCAAAGCACACAAAAAACATAAAAGAAGAAAATTGTAAACTATAATACATGTGCAAAAGATCAGTGACTTACTCCAACATAGACAAGAATCTCAGATACCATATGCAGACGCCTTTTTCCCAACTTTTCTCTTCCTCCTTCTTCTTCCCTGACCCTTCTTTCCCTCCTTCCTGCTGTTCCCCCTTCTTTTTCTTCCCCCCTTCCTAATCCTTGCCTTTCTTCCTCAACCTCTACTCTCTATTTCTCACTTTCATATGCACACCGACCCTTCTCCTTCTTTGTTCCTTTTTAAAAAGACAGTCTTGCCATATAAACCTGGAACTTCCTATGTAGACCAGGCAAACTCAAACCTTGTGGTGATCCTCTTGTCTCTGTCTTATAATTGCCGGGTTTGCAAGATTGTGAAAATCTTTAGAAACATTGCTTTCTTTAACATATAATTATGGTGAATTAATGTTTTACTACTTCATGACTGTCTTTCAGGGGACATGTACACTATGTAAAAGCAAAAAATGCTCAACATAATGTCACCAACTTCTAAAAGATGATTATGACAGAGTAGGTACCAGTCCATATTATTTGGGGAGTAAGCAAAAGAGGAGGTGTTGAGAATTTGGTATCTATTTCTTAAAAGAAATAAAGTCATTTATTTTCTTGCAAAAAAAGATCAGTGACATATTTTTGTTATAAAAATTTCTCATCTGCCCAGCAAATATGAGTTTTAGTTGTGCTATATCCCAGGCTACACAGTACTCTCAGCCTTTGAAATTTTACTCATTCTATTGAGAAGAGTAACCTCTTCTCAATAAAATTTAGGAAAAGGTGTTTTCCAACCACTGATAACACTGATCATATTCCCATAAGCCTACTGGCTAGTGATGTGTTTTCTGTTGTGAAATAGCTCTCTTTGCTCTACTTTGCCATACTTTAAAGTTGGTTTATCTTTTATTATTGGTATTTGGAGCTTTTAAAATATTATTAATAACACCATTATGGATACACATATCTTAATATTTTGCTAAGTTTGTGAATTATTTTTTGTCTGTTAACAGCATCTTCAATAATTTAGCTTTTATAAAGTAAAGCCATTTTTTCTTTTATGATCTTTCTCTTTTATATCTTACTTATGAAGTTTTTGATTGTCATTTGATGGTGCATGTGTCTGCTAAGACTTCCTTCTATTATCTTATACATTGCATTTATCTTTACTTTTTGTTCTATGATTCTTCCCAGGTTAATTTTTCTGATCTATTACCTAGAGATTAATTTTCAGAATCTATTTGCCCTTTGAAAATTAAGAAACATTGCCACAGTGATGAGCAGGGCAACTTCACTAACATGAAACAGCACTCATGTGCAGTCATAGCAAGAGGAAGTGATGCATAAAACTATCTTCACTTGACATCAAAACAAGCCAATATCAGAATGTCCTGACCTCTCACCCTGATCACTACGCTTCCTTTCATGACAGATCTATGGAGGGACCTTGGTTTTCTGGGTGGATCCTTTTTATGACCAGGAACTCCACTTCTAAGCTCTTCATTCCTCAACAACTGGGATTGCCAGGTATATTTCAGGTCATTGGGTTATATTTGAATTTCAATAAGGAAAAATAGACTTAATAAAGTTAATTAATTATCTCAAATAAAACAAAATAAAGAGTTATAATTCATGCTCTAAATATTCCATGAAATAAATTTATTCTAAAAAACACACTTGTTAGCAGTCTGAAATGCAAATGTAACTGGGCACACTGTGTTCTTACTTGCTGTATCTGGAATTCATCCTACATCCAACAATATTAAACCGTCTAAATCCTAGTTTATCAATATTTTCTTAATCAGCCCATTTCTGTCTTAATCAGTCCTTGTCTGTCTTCAAGAAAAAGACTCTCGAAGAAGACACCTCATTTACACTCCTTTTCAGGAGCCAGCTAATTAGCTCACAAACTGTAACTTATAATGCCCTTTACCATCTGTTAAAAGCAAAATAATTTCAAACACAATCTTCATCATATCTTATGTATTCAATTCCTCTTCTTGCTCTTAGGCTAAAGTCTAAACTCCTAACTTGTCAGTCCTCAATGCTGACTGAGCTCCCCAGCTTCTCTTTAAGCAGGCTGGGTCTTGTACACTCCATACACTCTTCCATTATGAAGAAACTGTCAATCAAAAAAGGCCAAACCTTTCCCTTTGGTTCTAATACACACATGAATTTCCTTCCATCTGATCACATAAATCTCACTAACCCTTCTGCTATGCCTTGGTCTGCTCATTGTCAGAACTATTTGGTTTTGTTCTGCTACGACACTCCACAAAATCATGTGGCCTTCATCCTGCTTGGTGGATGACTGAACATCTGATAGGTTCTCTGAACAGACAAGATTGGTAGTCCTTCTAAGACACACATATTTATAACATTGGAGAAAAGGACACTGCAGGCCACAGGGGACACACAGGACCTATCCTCATACTCAAGATCAGAGTGGCCCACCAAGGGCTGTGGGAGGCAGGCATTATAGTGTGAGTAGATAAGATGGCATCAAGATCCAAAGGAAGAGTGTAAATAACTTGTTTGAATTATATGGACTACCAGGGTTCTGAACTCTCTACACAGCTGTAAGCGGAAACTGTTTTTAACACCCTTGATAAGACCTTTAGGCTGAGGGAGCTTATGGAGAACAGTAAAGAATGGGTATCCGTTTCTTTTCTCACTGCTGTGGTCAAATACCAACAAGAAGTAACTTAAGGGAAGAATGTATTCTAGCTCCTGACTGGAGGATACACTCTATTATGGCAGGAAAACATGAATGAAAGATTGGTTTTGGACTGTGGTGGCCAAAGTTTGCAGTTACTTGTTCAAATCTCATGATATCAGGAAGCAGAATGCTGGAGCCCAGTTATATTTCTCCTTTATCAGTCCAGGACTCTACCCTGTGGGATGGTACTGCCTATATTCAGGGTACGCCTTTTCCCTTTGACTAACTCTCTGGAAATTCTCTCACAGATATGCATGAGGATATGCCTTATTAATGCACTACACACTTCGTAGTTTAACCAATTAGAAACTGAATATTAATCATTGCAGAAGAGAAATTATATTTCACCAGGTATCAATACAGCACAACACCCTGAGCCTTGGTCTAGGCACAATGTCACTGCTAACATGAGTATAAAAAATGTGTGCCTGTTTACACTTCCTTCTTGGATAGCATCCAGAAGAGATTAGACACACTTCTCCCTAAATTCAGAATTGTACTGAAGTGTCAGGTCAGAATCATTGTCCAAGATTTGGGAGCTGGAAAAGGATCTTCTCACTGGATTTATTGGGTCTAGAGGCTCTGATTTCACTAAACTGTGATTCTTGACTGTGTTTTCATTGGTTAGGATACTTTAAATTCAGTAGAATTAGAGATTAAGAGTTAGAAAGTCAACAGTCATGTGAATGATTCTTCCCCTAATAAATTTTGTTGGTAGTAGTCTTGATTCCCACATCATAAGTAACTTGACTTCTGCAGCATTATATAATACATTATTGTACTTTATGACAATATGCTATCCATTTCTGTATTATCTCATAACATTCATTTGGAGAATCTGGATGCAAATCATTATATAAATATATGACTATGTGTTTGAACATCTCACATTTTTCTTATCAATTAATGTACGTAAGTAATGGTTAACTCGAGTGCCAACTTCACAGAAACTAGAATCAGCTGGGAGACAAAACTGCTGGGACAGCCTGGGAGAGATTAGAGAGGTTGAGATAAGAAGACCGGCCTTCATTAGACAGCACCATTCCTTGGGCTGACTCCCGAACTGAATGAAAACAGGAAACAAAGTTGAGCACTAGCATTGGTCTTTCCCAAAGTCCCGATGGCAGATGAAATGTCCAGCTACCTCCAACATTTGACCATGATAAACTGCATCTTTGAAGTGTGAGCCAAGATAAAAATCTCTTTCTTTGAGTTAATTTTGTATGGTATTTTGTCACAGCAATGAAAAAAGTCTATTGACTTTTATATACAGTTTAATAACATGCTAATGCATGTGTATGTTTTCATAATTATGATGATTATTTTCCTTTCTGAAAATTATGCTCTAGTAAACATGATTTAAAGTAAACCACATGAAGGAAACCATTTTATGACATGCAATGAAAGTATACTTGCATAAGGCAATGAAGGCAAGTAGTTTTTAATGCTTCATTTTAAAATATACCTTCATTAACTCATACATTTAAATTATAAATTCTTAAGAAAGCTACATAAGTACACCACAACACAGATGAAACTGGACAGAGAAGTAATTTTTAGTGAAATTATACATCTTTGTTAGTCTAAGTTAACAGTAAGAACATTAGCCTTGGTCCAGTTCTCTGCTTGGTAATGCTGAAAAATGTTGCCATGGGGAATGGAAAGGCATGGCTTTGTTTTTTTTTTTTCACTTTCAAATCTTGGCTATTGAGTCTGGTGAGTAAATGTTCTTTGCAAAGGCTTAATTCCCAAGCTTTCTTTACTTTGAAAGTAGCTTAAGTCATGCCTAGAACTTTCAAGTGTCGTTTTGACTGACAACGCATAAAAGAAACACAATGACAAGCTTCCTTGTACAAACAAATGGTTGCTAGACCACTATTCTGAACTCCCAAGAGATGAAGAAATCTGACAGGCAAAAACATCACCAATTTGCAAATAGACTTTCTATGTAACTGCGCTCCTCACTTCGCACAGCTGTAACATAATGAACTTGGAAGGCAGCAGGACCTACAGGGCACACCTGGGCAGAAAAGGGTCTCCAAAAGAAGCCACTCACTCTCCGTTGGAGAACCATGGAAAGGAATACCCTAGGACAGCACCTGCTTGGCTTATACTGGCCCATTCCCATTCTACCACCTCGGGGCAGGGAGCAGCTCTGTACAAGGGCTCTGCTACATCAGGTGGTTTTGAAAAGGAATGTTACCCAGGGGAAGGGTTAGGATGGGCAGGAAAGGACTCTCCAGCAGGCTACTTGCTGAATCTTGCTTAGCATCCACACCCAGTTTAGCACACACGACAGCATTCCCTGGCTCCTAGTGCATGCTCTTACCCAGTCTTACCAAGTGCAGCTGGCTTTGCTGCAGCATACATCCCTAATGGGGTAAAGCAACCTCTAGCATGTAACACGAGTGCTTTCCTTATTTTTTGCAAAACCAGTGAGAAGAAAATGATATAAAAATCTTGCCATGACATTGGTCTTTTCCATGAAACTTCCTGCTACCCAATAATCGACAATTAATCAGTCCATGAAGCTACTCAGTATCTCAGAACATTTGCTGCTGTCATCTTCATTCTGCCATGTACACGTTCTGATCATATGGTTTGTGAATTTCTAAAGAGTAATTTCAGAGGGAAATGATGCCTCTTTCCTCCCTATTTCTGATCTGACCTTAATCTTAAGTAAATGAAACTTTATAATAATATTTTCCTATAGTCTTGACCCCAATATGAGCACTATCTTTCCCCTTATATCCATGAGTCTTCTGTGAACTTCAGAAGAAGGAGAAGAGTAAATATCTTGCCTGCTCATACCTATGAAAGTCTTTCTATGAAACAGATTCACTGTATCACAATTACCATAAGTGTGGGCCTCGTGAGGCAGAACACACCATAATATTAGTCACACGAAAAGAATTGCTATTTATACGTAGGCATCTAAGAACAAAAGAAACCCATGGTTCACTGAGAGCAGCTCCACAAGACTCAAGAAAGCTACAGATGGTTGAGTCTCAACTGCACATGCTTTGCTTACACCATTACTGAGGGACTCTAGAAAGCAATAATCCCTAGCCACATATGTCAAGTGCAATTTGACTCGCTGGGTTAACACTTCGAAAAGCATTGTGCTTCCAAGGAAGAAGGGAACAAAGTGCAAGCTATCCAAGGCATACTCCCTAACTCACTGCGCTACATTCCTTTCGAAGGACATAAGTACTAGTCTGTTCCAGGTAGGTCTTAACTATCACTAAGTATAATATTCCCTGAGCATTCTGCGGTTGTTCTAGGGAACTCCGAGCAAGGAGATAAATGATTGGCCCTAGCTTACCTGGAGATTCCATATTTTTTATTCCAGAAAAATACAAAGAAAAAAATTAGACCTTAGAAAGCTTAGTAAATTCAAGACAGGGAGCTTGTATGGCTGATACAGCAAGGAAAGAGGGAAGACAATTTTAAATGACCTAAAAATCATTATTAATAATACATAGTAGATCTGTCCCTTCCTAAAAATCAAGAGAATGTTTGAAAAATATGTAAATTATATTTGTCTTATTTTTGTGCTTTTTCTTTTACTAGAATAACTAGAAGCATATTATCCAAACTCACTGAGAGAGTTGAAATCACTGAAGTGGTTACTCTGCCAGTGGGGACTCCATTTATTGCTGAGTGTAATAAAAACTGGAATAACAAAAGGCTGAGCTATCAGGTTTTTGTTTGGGGACCACTCAGCTTATGTAGTTTAAAGCAAAGCTGACACTTTAAATGAATTTATTGGCCTCACTTTGTTCCCGTGCCAGACAGTAGTCCAGTTCACACACATGGACATCTTTGGGGTTAGATAACTTAATTCAGAAGGGACATATTAGTATCATATTTTTTCTTAGATGGTGATCTTCCAACGACACTTCTTTGATTTAATGTCATGTTGTAATTTGAAACTGAAATTTCCTCTTAAATTACCTGGGGAACCAAGCACATTTTTACGAGTAAAATAGTAAAATGGTTTCACCAAATGCACTGTAGCCTTTAGGGTGAGAATTCTACAAGAAGGTGTAGGCTTCAAGCTTTTGCAGATGTCCTAGTGCAAATCAGTCAGTGTAAGAATAAAGTTTCCCAAAAGTATTAAGAAATTCAAATTAAGACTGTAAGGCAGATGATGAATTTGGAAATATTAGGAGAAAATAACTGTAGCCTATCACATAAAATGTTTTATTTATTTGACTAAGAGATGCAAATGTCACCCTAACTTCTAATCAGGAGTGGCTAGGGTCTTCTCTTCACATAGTTGCCATTGTCTGCATACAAATGAACACTTTTCCTGATTTTATTTTTAGAAAATCTCAGTGAATAAATGTTTTAAGGCAGTATGAATCCTTGCAGCTATCTGAAAACTGCCTTCTGATACTGGTTCATAAGATAAAGAGTACACACATAAAGTCAACAGAATAGATGTCATTGAAAGAGAATTTGTGAGACAGGGAAACACTCTTGAGTACTAATACTACACTGTAATAGGAGAAGACATCGGCAGGCCCTTTATCCCAGAAGAGATTCGTATCCGCAAGATCCAGAAAACTCAAAACATGAACAAAAAGAATCCTGTTTATAAAGGGTCAAATGATTTGAATATGATCAAATGAATCTTCTCAAAAGAATAAACACAAATTTCTAAAACATATATAAAAATAGCCCATATCACTGATTATCAGGAAGATACAAATCAAAATAATGCTGAGATATCATTTTAGCCTGGTTAGAGTAACTGTTATCAGAAAGAAACAAAGCAACAGACGCTAGTGAGGAGGTAAATAAAGTGCAACACTATGGTGTTATTTGTAGAAATTTAGTAAGTGCAGCCACTGTGAAAAGCAGTGTGTAATTTCCTCAGGAAAAGCCATGAATGCTACTGTGTCATCCAGCAATGCCACTATTAAATCAATGCATTATACTATAGGTGCTGCTGAGAGAGTGACTTCTAGTGAGAGTCTTTGGATCACAAGGGACTGTGGCTTATATCAATTCCTTATAAAAGTCAAAGTAGCCCTCAAAGAGGTTTGGAATCGCCCCACCAAGCAAAAAAAATCAGTATCTGAGATTATTTATTCAATAATTACCCCAATCTGATCATTACATATTGTGGAAATGCCATACAATGTCACATTTCATCTCATAGATATGTACAATTATTATGTGTCGGTTTGAAATAAAACATTTTCAAATATAAAAATAAGTGATAGTAATCATTCTGAAAAGGGGAAGAGACATGCTGTACAGCCAACATTCTTGATGACACAGGCGCTATTTTTGGTAACCTTCAAAGGCTCCTGAGTTTAAAAGTTTATCTAAAGAGTTGATCATAATTCGAAGGTATCTCAAAGAGTATTTGCCATGAACTTCTTTGAATAAATTTCTTCAAAAAATTAGCATTTTATATAACTAAAAAATATAATGAGGAAAATTATATTCCTCCATATAAACTACCTACTTAAAGTGCTATAAAATGAAAATTTTAGAATAAAAGTATTTGGTTTGGTAAGATGGCTCATTTGTATTGCGGTGAATATGCTTGTCTGGAAAGCCTGGCAGCCTTAGTTTAATCCCCAGAACCCATATAAAAGTAGGAGAGAATTGACTCACTCAGTTTTCCTCTGACCTCCATATTGCAATGTGGCACACATGTACACACACACACACACACACACACACATACACATACACACACTCTCGCGCCCTTAGTAATAAGTAACTTTCAAGTAAAACAAAAATATGACATCATTACATGATGTGATGGGTATGAGGCTTTCTTAGCAGCAGTACATATACTACTGGAGATATATCAAACTGAAGGCTGGACAAATGACATCTAATGGCTCTAGACAACTGGGCACAGTGACAAGACTCAAGGAGGGGGAAGCCCCAGCAATTCCTGCTTTCCTTTCTTCCAAAGCATTTGCCCACAGAAGCAGCCCTTACTTCCATCTGCTGACCACTAGGTGAGCAAATCACGGGTGATGAATGGGATGAGAACTGAACCAGACTGTTGGAAGAAAACTACAGCATCCAAAGAGACATTTCAGGAGCTTCCTGGACCTGTCACCTCAAATTCTGAACACATCAAT
>LOEQ01009044.1:37279-47703 GCA_001685075.1 Bramus lutescens | reverse complement strand
TGGAAATTTTTAATAAAAAAATTTGTATCAATAAAGCAACATTCATACTAATAAAATGGAACATTTAGAAATGAAAATTAGTAATAGTAAACATTCCTAAAACAAAAAATTAAATACTTTTCACATATTAATTTCCCAAATCAAACTCACATCATTCCTCTATTCTTTGTGTAAGAATCTAAGTGACTAGAACAGGATTGAGAAAAATACAGGGCGATAATGTGTGTCCAGCATCCCATCCAGAATGAATCTTCCCTCAAATATATCAGCCATATTGAAGAAAGATGAGAATCACAGATCTTAAAAGATCTTAAAGGGCCATCCAGAGGGCCACTAACAGGAATGCTGAAAGAATACTATAAAGGAGGAAGTGTCTACACAGCAGTGTATTTTTTCAAATGCTTAACGCAAACATTCATTCTATTTGGAGTTCTTTCTGAAGTAATGAGAGCAAGCTGTTTTCATTTCCTTGTTTCTTTTGTTTTACTTTCTTATCTAGTTATTTAGACACAGCATCCTACTATGTAATCCAAGCTGGACTAAGACTTAGACTCCGGCCTCAGCCTGACAAATGATTGAGGACTTAAACCCATACAAACACTACCTTGCCTAGTAGTTTGGCTGTCAGTTTTTCCAAAGACCTTTGTGAGGTTTTAGAGCTTCCCAAATTAAATAACCACAACCAGAAAAGTCTTTTTGCAATTCATTTAAGCATTCTGGACTTTAACAAGGTTTTTTTCATTCACAGTTCTATCTAACAGTTCACTATCAAAAATAGTAAGGGCAGGAACTCAAGCAGGGCAGGAACGTGGAGGCAGCAGTTGATGCAAAGTCCATGGATGGGTGCTGTTTACTGGCTTGCTTCCCATAGCATCCTTATAGATGCTTTCTTATAGAACTCAGGTCCTCCAGCCCAAGGTTGGCACCACCCAGCCGGCTGAGCCCTCCCACATTAATCACTATTAAAGAAAATGTCCTCTAGGCTTCCCTACAGCCCAGTCTCATAGAGGCGTGTTCTCAATTTAGGATCCCTCCTCTCTGATGACTCGAGATTTTGACAAGTTGATATAGCCAACAAGAGGCCCTGTTCTAAATTCTTTTTCTTAATTAATTAATTTACTCTTTTTGCGTATCATTGTGAACGTGCAGGTCCAGGATTTTGTATGTTTCTTGCCTCTCTTTCTTACACAGGAAGGAAACCATGCTCACACCATTTCCCATCCCTAATTAGATACAACAGCCATAAGGAAAAAGAAGCAAGGAGATGAAGATGGAGCAAACTCCCTGTGGTCTTCCCACCAGGGTCGATTTCATACTGTCAGTTTCTACTGACAGTCCCACCAAGCCGGAGCCTTTATTACAAAAACCACTTGTAGAAAAAGGCTTATGGAAGTTTGCTTTATTTTCTTTTACTTTCACTTTTCATTGGAATGCCAAAATGTTGCCCTTTTTTCCTACTCTTTACTCTTTGGTGGGCCCACCACCAAGGTCCCAAATAAATTACACATGGAGGCTTATTAATAATTATGAATGCCCAGCCTTAGCTTGGTTTGTGTCTAGCCAGTGTTTCTAACTCGAAAGATTCCTGACCACCTTTTGCCTCGGGGTCTTTCCTTTTCTTACTTTCACTCTTCCTCCGTGGCTGGTTGGGTGCCTGGGTGGATGGCCCCTTAAGTCCTCCTCCCCTTGTTCTATCTTGCCCCTTCCTCTCCTCTTCCATAGTGTTCCTTCTACTTATATTCTGTGCCTGCAAGCCCCACCTATCCTTGTTCCTGTCTCGCTATTGGCTGTTCAGCTCTTTATTAAACCAGCAGGTGTTTTAGAGAGGCAAGGAATCACAGCTTCACAGAGCTAAACAAATGCAACATAAACAAAAGCAACAGATCTTTACATTGTTAAATAAATGTTCTGGAGCATTAACAAATACAACATGCCTAAAATAATATTCTACAACAGAAGTTGAAAGGCAGGACATATTCCTAGAATCTGAAAATGATTCTGTATATGTTTTTCATATAAGCATCATTAGTCATACCTGTCAGATTCTAAAATACTAAAGTCTTGTACACACCTCAGCTAGATGATGAGTTAAGGGGTTTTGATGGGCAGTTTCATGTGTGGATATTAAAACCTACAACCTGGGCTCTGAAGAGTATTTGTTCAGCAAGGCCGTTGAACAAAGCAAAAGTAAATAATAGTAATTTATGAATTTTGAAAAAGAATCAAAACATTTTTTGAAAAATAATTTTATACACAAACACACATATATATGCATATCAATATACTTAAGGCCCCCATAATTCTTTTGTAATGGATCTACTGAAAGTGCTCTATCATATCTGATTGAAACAATACCACCTACCCATTAAAATTTCACATGTAAAAAAACCACATTCCAACATGAACAAATATGCTCTATAAAGGACTTGATAGTATTTTAGAACTGTCAAATAAAATGCATAGTATCATGGTCTTGTCCTTTGTAAAGATTCATCATTTGTATTTTAACAAAACGCTGATTGGTCAGTAGCCAGGCAGGAAGTGTAAGTGGGGCAACGAGGCAGGAAATAGAGGCAGGGCAAGGAGAACAGGAGAATTCTGGGAAGAGGAAACTGTCAGTCTGTAGTCATCACCCAGACACAGAGGAAGCAAGATGAGAAAGCCTAGCTGATAAAGGTACCAAGCCAGGTAGCTAACAGACAAGAATAAGGGCTAATTTAAGATTAAAAAATAACTAACAAAAAGCCTGAGCTAATAGGCCAACCAGTTTATAATTAATGTAAGCCATTGTGTATTTCTTTGGTGCAATCGGCTGCGGGACCAGGCAGGACAGAAACATCAGTCAACATCTAGTAAATATATATTCAAGATAAGTATTGTCTTTTAATGTATACTAAGTAAATATGTGATTCATTGTAAATAACCATATCCATGTATGCTAGTACATGTCTATAACCCCAACATTCAGAAGACTGAGGCAGGGGTATTACCTGGGATATAAAACAATATGGTGTCTCAAAATAGAAACAAATTTGAAAAGAATTTTAAAATTCAAAAAATTTAAAAAGAACCTTGGTTCTTACCAGCTAACTCTGACAACTTCAGTTTGTGAGCCATGAAATTTCTTGGGCAACTGTGTTACCCTGCAACTGTAGAGTAAGTTCACAACCAGGCAGAAAATAGGCTGAGTGGTACATCCTGTGTAGTTTATCAACACAAAACCTTGAATTCCATTTCATAGTCTCATGTCTGGAAATGCTGCTTTGATTTTTCCAGCCATCAAAAATTTGGGGAAAAAATGCTTCCTTAACTGATAAGCTACACAACAGCTGAATGGGTCGTCCTGTTCCCATGGACTGTGGTTTGCTGTAATTCAGATGCTTTCTGTGTTGCGAGGTTTACAACGACAAGCGTATTCTTGTCATTTTCTTCTGGAAAATCCAGCTCATCCCCCGACCCCAGCTATGGAGGGACTGAGTTTTGAGCTCTGAGAAGCTTCTCTTATTTCTAGCAGATGCACTTGAGGATAAATGAGAACTCAAATGGTTAGTACAGTGTGGTTTGGAGAAGACCACCTTTGGCTACGTCATTCTTCTTGTCGAGACACAGAACACCACTAAGTCAATACCTGGTTTTAGGATGAAGTTCAGAACTAACATTTTAACTTATTCCAAAACTCTAAGGGAACAATTTTAAAAATCCAGTTGGCAGACTAAAACTTAAAAACAAAACTTACGTAAAACAGACACAGATTTTTCTTTAGAAACCTTTGGTTTATATCTGTGCCCACAGCCCTGCACAGGAAGATGATCAATTGTAATTTCTCCCACAGTTGGTTTGACGTTAAACCACCCTATAAAATATGAACACCAGTTATTTTTTAAATCCATAAGAGAATTATTGAAAGAAGACATTGGGTTTTAATAATTGAGGACATTATTTTTATCATATTCTATTGGTTAATAACTCTTCTCCCCATTGGTCATTTTTGATGAACAAAGTAGTCATTGCACTTGAAATTATTACTTTAATGGTAGTATCTTTATGTTCCTATAATTTTTTTTATTTTGTTGCTGTAGTGTATGTGTGAAGGGGAGGAGATGCATGAGTGTCATGGCTTGAAGGAGTTGGTTCTCTCCTTCTACTATGTGGGTTGTGGGAATCAAATGCAGGTCATCAGGCTTTGTGACACTTTTTTGTCCCACTGACACTTGCAAGTGGCCTTCTGCTTCAGTTGGCTTTATTTAAGATGTTACATAAAAAAGATAGATTATAAATTTAATTCATTCCAAAGAATCGCTTCTATTGCTATGGACACGTCATGAGGCATCATTACACAGCTCAAAGTAAATCCTTCAATGCTAGTACCCCAAGCCATACACTGTTGCCCATTGTATCCTACAAGGATATTGACAACTGTCACTGTAAGTTAGTTTTATCTATTTCTGTAATTCATGTAAATAAATCACAGTATCTATTTCTATTTTGCAAACATGTATTTACTTTAGTGACAAAATTGTTTTCAAAATTCTCAAATTTCTTTTAAACTAATCCTATTTTTGAGCATTGTCTCTTTATACTTAAAGGCCCTTTCCATCCTTGTAGCTAATTTTACACCAACGTTATTTACTCATCACTCATGCTGTCTGAGGGTGAAAGAAACATCCACAAGCAGCGTTCCCATAGCTATAACATCTCTGCTCTGAAATAAATTACAATAAAAATTCTTAGAATGAAAAGTACCAAGAATCAAGATGAGCCCAGTGAAATGGCCCAGCAGGATAAAAGGTAAAGGAGAGTGAGAGAACTAATTCCAGAGTTGTTCTAGGACCAGATGTGCTGTGGTAAGGGTGCTCGCACACACCACACCACACACACACACACACACACACACACCACCACCACCAACAACAACAACAACAACAATCAAACAAATAAATAAAATTGAAAAATACAAATCACCATAAGAGACTGAGCATTGTTTAAAAAATGAGAAAAGTGACTGTAACCATATAAACCTATGCTCAAAAGAAAACAAAATAAGGAGCAAAAATGAACTTTAAATGAAATAAGATATTCAGTAATGTCTCGTTGCTTTAAAATTAACCTAACTGGGTTGTGGAGTCTCATGCCTAAAATTGAAACACCTGGAAGCTAAGGCAGGAGAATCCTAGTTTTCAGACCAGTTTGGGCCACCGAGTGAGTTCTACGATAGCCCAAGTGACACTTTCCAAAAGCTAAAAGAAAATAAGCAGCAAAAGCAGAAGAGCAACCACAAAATGTAACTAGCCAGAGTAAAATGCAAGACAAAAGGTTTAAGTGAAATATGGAGACAGTAGAACTTCATCTCTGTAGTCCAAGTTTCTTATAGCCTAAGGGAGATGGTGCAGACATTAATTTTAGAACACAATAAAGTACATGTTAAAATTCCTAATGTAGCATTAAAGTGTGGAAATTTGAAGTTTTCAAAATTGATAACAATGAATGTTCTGAAAGAATTCAAACCAACAGAAAAGTTAAAAAAAAAAAGATGCTCCAGAAACAAGATAGATTAAAGTTTAAACAGTGATGATAGATCTGAATACAGACATGACTATTGGAAACAATGGTGATCAAACAATGAAAGTTGATATAAAACAAATAACCTAGGTCGACTCAGTAAGATATTTCATATCAAAGCAAAATTAGGGGCTCTGAGATATATCAACACTTACTTATAAAGCAATAGTTGTTCAGACAATCTAGATGTTGAGGCAGGCGACTAAGTGGAATAGAACTCCGAGGAATAGGTACACAGGAGGTGGAATGTGAACGGACATAAAAGTTAGAGAAAAGGCCATAAACCATTCCAAAAGTGGGGCTTAAATAAGCCCCTCCTCAAAGAAAACAGAGCTGAATTAAGATCTCAAAAGCAAAAGGCGCCACTTAATTACTTTAAATAAAAGTGGTATTGGGGACACAGAATAAACTATAAAGTTTTTATTGATTCTTCATTTTCACCATAACATATCAGCATCTATTTTTTAAATTATAATAGCCATTTTAATCTCAGTTTGGAAGTTTGGAAGCCTGGGTCCTCGATGTGGATTCTTCCAATTATGAACTTTAAGACTCAGCTGGGCCAGCTGTGTTGCTCCCTGGAAGCTCTGGGGATGAATTGGCCTGCTAGTGCAAGCTCATTTCTGCATGAAGTCTGTCTGCGCTTGTGGGTCTGAGTACTTTTCCTTTCCTACCCATCATCCAGAAACAGTTTGTTGTTTTTGTTTTGTTAGGTTTGGTTGGTCCTAGACACTGGGCCACATTGTTTCTCATATTTTATAAGTTCCCCAGGCAGCAATCTCTCCTGTTGCTGCATTTTTCTACTTAAAGATCTTTGCCTATCATGTACTGGCTTTTTGGGATCCTAGTTTGTTTGGATACATACCTTCCTTAGCCTGGATGGAGTGGGGAGGGCCTTGGACTTTCCACAGGGCAGGGTACCCTGCTCTCTCCTAGGATGGAGGGGGATGGGAGTACAGGGGAGCAGGAGGGAAGTGGGAGGAGGGGAGGAAGTGGAAATTTTGATTCCTAGTATTAATAAAGTAATAAAAAATCTTTGCCTACAAGGGCTCATGTGATGGCCCACCTGATTCATCTATCGTCTATGTCTTATTTTAAATTCCAAGCTTTGGTTATATCATCAAAAGAGTCTCTGCAATGTAATGTAATAAATATACTTCTCAAAGACGTGTTCTGCACATTACAAAGCCCGACAAAATAAACAGAAGTTTAGATGTATTGATAAGGGTTTTGTTTGTGTCTCTGTTCTGGGTGTTTCTCCTGCTATTAGTTTCTTTTTCTTTTTTGTTTAGTTTGTTTTGTTTATTTGTATGTTTTTTAAGAGAGAGAGAAAGAAAGTTTGGAGTTGAAAAAGTGGGGAGGATCCAGGAAGAAATGAGGACAAAACTGTAATCGGAATATATTGTATGAAAATAATTTTTCCTTCCATAGAATGGGAGGGAAGATGGGGAGGAGCTGGGGAGAGAGAAAACTATAGTCAGAATATATCATGTGAAAATAAACTATTTTCAATAAATAAAAAAGACAAGGAATTTCTTTGCAAGACAACAAAAGCAATAAAAATAAGCAAAATTAAAGAATCTCACTTTATAAAGAATGTAAGACATGGAGATATAGCCGGACATGGTGGCACAGGCCTTTGATCCTAGCATTTGGGAGACAGAAGCAGGCAGATTTCTGTGAGTTCAAGGACAACCTGATCTAAAAAGCAAGTTCCAAAACAGCCAGGTCGTCTCTCACACAGAGAAACCCTGTCTGGAAAAAAAAAGTGGGGGTTATAACTAAATAATAGAGAACCTGCCTAGCATGCATGAGGGCCTTGATTAAATCACTAATACAATTCATATACAACAGGAAAACACAAGTGTGTACGTGTGTGTGGCTGAAACTGTGAATAACATTGTAGTATATATAGCTCAACTTTATTTTAATCTAGGAAATTATTGGCACAAGCAGGAAGACAGTGGTTTCCCTGGGAGGAGAGTGTGGTGATTTAATCAAGAAGGTTCCATGCAGAGAAGAAGGTGCATAAAGATGTACAACTGTTTGCCACGATCTGCAGCGTCTTAAACTGTTCATGTATTATATACATGGTGTGTGATACATTTTGCAGCAAAATTGAAATGTTTAACTCTAAGACATGCACATCTTAAATATAAAATCCTGCAAAATAATTAATATCTTGTTTTATTTCTTTGCTCACAAATAAATGAGCAGATCCAGAGGTCATAACAGCTCAAGGAAGAGAAATAATATAGGAGTTTTTAAAAATGAACATAGTAAGGGAAGACAAAAGGCAAACAGTACTCGTATGGGGGGGGCTATACAAATAGCCCAAATGTGGAGAAGCATTCAAGCTGCAGCCTTCTGCCTTCCAGAGACAGGAGAGAAAATGGCTCATTCCTTCAGTAAATATAGTTCAAAGGGAAGAAACATCCGAATGATGCACATATTTACTGAAGAGTTAGTTAGTTTGCTACAGAAACTATCAGTTTTCTATGTGTGAAATCTAGGCAGTGGATAAGATATAGATATGAGAAAAATAAAACCAGAGGCCAGAAAACAAAGACAGTGATAAGGGTAGAATACCACTATCACTTTGTCACCTGCCTGGGACAACTGATGGGCTGTATGGCAAGAACTCAAGGTGACTTAACAGTCATTTTGGTGAGCCTTTGGAAAGCTGCCCTTCCATCCACATACCAACAACTGTACTATGGAGAAAATATCTCTGACTGTACTCTCCCACACAGCATTGAGACTGAATCATAATCTTAGCTCTTCCCCAAAACTTAAGGATGGCTTGAGTCAAATTTTCCTGCTCTCCTGAGTTATGGTTGGTAGGTGAACTTATTTCCCACAGAAGTTTAGTTAATAGACTGACAAACGTTTTTTCTAAAAATGGGGCATCTATCCTTATGTATTTTGTGCTTCCATAGAAAGGAATGAATTGAGAAAGAATTCCACTCCAGTGACAAGAAGTCATTTTATCTTACCACCTGATTTTCTCTCGTAGGAGCTGAAGAACATCTGTGCTGATTTTAGAACTCACCTCTCTCTAGGGAAAGCTTACCTGGGTTCAATTTTCTGCTTAATTTTCTTTGCAACATTTGTAAAAGGAAGAGGAATTCTATCTTGAGTTCATTGCTGAGCATATTAGGATTGCTCAGTAACTCCGATAACCTAATGTTATCTTTAATAGACTTTGAAACTGTAGACCTGGTAACAAGCGACAAATGCATTTGATAACTATAGTCTGTGAAATTGGCTTAGTTATCCTGGACACATTTAATTCTGGATTTAAGAAACAAAAATGGCACCCTGTGTCTTACTAATGAGCCTTATATCATGACACATTTACACTCAATTATATAGTTAGAAATTCTCAAACTACTTACTCTTGATGTGTTAGTAAAGTGTACACCTCCTGGATCAGTATTTCAGGCACCCCGGCTTTACAGTGAATTGTTCCATGTATTAGTTCTTTAGGTAGTTTAAATTTTTTCTTTGCTAGAAACTTCAATAATAGAAAGAAAATACTTCGTCATCATAATTTCTAGAAAAATAACCAAGTACTATGAATTCACTTTAACCAACCCTCTTCCCCTTTGAACTAATTTTTGGTTGATTACCAACATTAATTATTGTTTTTCAAGAAAGCCACTATTATGTACCACACTAATTGATATACGTTAAATTTCACAGGTCATTTATAATTTTGTAATGTAAACAATTGGAATATGACAAACTTCGATTGTTTCCTAGACTTGCATTCTCTCTGGTCTTTCTGTTTTTCCTCCCACACAGATATCAACAGTGTAAAGAGTGTGCTTTTCTAAAACAACCTTCACAGTAAACTGCTGGTAATTTATTAATTTACCTTCTCTATCTGTGCCCAGTTATCCAACTTGACTTTTAAGGAGGTTCCGTTTTCAAAGGATGATAATCTAAGGTCCCAGGGGTAATATATACAGAATATCTCTGCTACTAGGTAGCCATTTGAAAAATCCCTGATGCATAACAATAAAGAACAGAAAAAGTATAGTTAATATAATTTATATAATTTTATAATTAATTGCTGTCTAATACTTCATAATGACAAAACATCTAAAAAAACTTGTATTGGTTCATTTTTCTGAGGACTCTCATTGCAAAAGCAGTTTGTTAAAATTATTGTCTACAACTTTGGTGGTCTTTTAATGAATCCAAATTATTAGCTTTAACAATATTTCCCAGTAATTCAAATTCTCATTGAGATTTCCACAGGTGTTTGTTTGAAAAACCCACTATTGAAATCAGTAAACTAGAATTATTTTGCAAAAGAAACATGATCTACATTTTTACGGAATTTTGTTCACATTCCATAGTAACGGCCAGTTACATTCAGTGTAGTTTCCGGTAAACAGAGGCTTTTTAAATCTCTGGTAACACTCAAACCAGACGCTATTTCTAAAGGAGGGTAAACTAATTCTTCTATTATTAATACAAAGAGCCCTTGGCTTTTGTAGTTATCGTCAAAGCATTCCGTAACAGCAGCGTCAGTCAAAGTCAACAATGTAATGATCAATGGAATAAAATAAATGCAAAAAATGTTTCACGTTTTTCTTGAGCATCCTTTTGTGATGTGTATGCCTTGTGCGGTGAATGAGCAAGCGGGGAGGGTGTTTCCATTAGGAGCAAAAGCCAGACTACAGCGACCAATCCCAGGACTCGGAAGACTGAGCTGAAGCCCTGCAGGTGACCGAGGGGAGGCTGAGACCTGCGGCCCTTCACTGGGGCCTGGCTTGCTTCCGCACCTGGTGATGTTCCTAGGGAAGAAGCTGAGATCCAGCCCCTGGAGCCAGCGCAGGACCGAACGCGACAGG